>BOPM01000939.1:31975-61959 GCA_022179025.1 Porites australiensis | reverse complement strand
AAGAATGGGTCCTTTGGTTTGAGTTTTCGATTCATGTACAAAACAGAGTTTCTAACTGATCCCAAGGAAAGTTACACGGAAAAATAGACAATTTTAGTGATTATCCTCGTTACGATGATTAATAATACTAAAATAGACATGTTAAGGGAAATGAAACGTTAATAAAGTTCATTAAAAAAAACACCACATACACGTAGACTGGACCAGCAGGAGCATTAAAAGCTAGTCGAGGCGGACCAATTCTTGTAATTGTTACATCAACTTTAATTACAGTTCGTCTTAATTAAATTTTTACAATAATTGAAAAGAATGTATTAGATTAAACAGTACCTAATCGGTCGCAAAATTTAAATTAGCCATGCAGTCCAAAGGCCGCTAATAACACGTTTGATATGGCTGTTTAAGAAGGAACACAGTTCTTCTAGGGTAGATTTGGATGCGCTAAGAAATTTCCCCCGACGCAATTATTTTCGAGCAAAAGTTTGTTGTGACCTAAAGGAAGATGAAAAAAATAATAGTAATCTCCAAGTAATCGCCTCTAGAAATGCTTTATTCGTTTACTGTTAACATCTTAATCGTGAGAAGATATTCAGCCAAAGAACTTTTCCAGAAAAAAAAAATTCCAAGGACAAGCAGAGAAAAATGCTCCGAAGTCAGTAGCAGGAATTTCTGCTGCTTTCGTCGCTTTTTGTCAGATTGCGTGATCTCAGTGCTCGCACAAGTGTCTAGCATGTCACTTAGAGAACAATCAGAAGAGGAGTGAACGTCCCACAGTGCATTGCGATTGTGTTTCTTACAAGATGGCGGAGTTTTCCTTCGCACGTCGTGTTTTTACGGTGTTTTTGTGTGACATTTTTACCAGGTTAGAATCCTAACTAGAGGTAAGTAAGACCATTCATACATTCTTTGTCTTTTTGTCTTTTCATAAAAGGAAGCTTTACAAGAGTATTTTTTCTGAAACGTATATTTTTTCGTATTTGAATTGTGATATCCTGATCTGTCATCGTTCACTGCCTAGGAATGGTTCCGAAAACATGTTTTTAGTTTCTTTTCTAGTGGGGTATTGTTTAATTAAGTCCAACATTTAAGTAATTCAGAGGTTTATCTTCTTATTTTTACTAAAGTGACCCAAAGTGACCCAGGATTTTGAACATTTTGAAGGCCGGGAAATCGGTCAACTTTGGCTGTTTTGTGATAAGTCTTACCAAGAGAGGATAAAGGGGATAGAGAAGGCATCTCCCATACACAACCTATTCCATAGGTAATTCTTCTCGGGTTATTTTTAGAATCGGGATAAAGTTACCTCACGCGCTGTGCGGATGTTCGTGGAGGTTTCGCATGCAAAACATGTCGGGCGAAAGGCAATGAGAGCGTAAAGAGATTGAAAGCATTTCTGAATATTGAAGCGAAATGAGTCGGCGCTCACCTGGGAAAAGGGAATCGCTGGACTCTGACAACCCTTGAAATCAGTTTAACTCGAAGTTATCGTAACGCCAGTGCTTTAATAAAATGAGAAATTTCGCCGGTCTATTGAAACCGGTCGTTTTTACAATAAAGCAAGTAGGACGCCAAGTGTCATTTTTGTTGAATAATAAAAGACTAATAAAAGAATAAATATCAAACCAGAAAATTGCTCTCTTCAAACTGTAAATCATGAATGATCCTGAGAGAATATTAAGTGTGTTAAGGATTTCCCTGCTGTACTGTTAGCTCTATACAAGGGAGGAAGGGCGATTCTTTTTTAATTTCCGTTTCGCTGACACAGCTTTAGCAGAAATCTCTCTTTAGTCGTTTTCGTCGACAAAACGAATAGCAATATCGCTCTCCGCGTCTTCCGCCATTTTTTATGCCTCAATTCGTGAAAGACGCGTGGCTCTGAGCGTGGGTCATCCACGCGGAACACATTCGTGCTATGTGATTGGCTGTTGTCTAATCCCCCTTGGGATCTGTGGTCTTAAAAATAACTCAAGACGAATTACCTATGGAATAGGGTGTGTATGGGGGATGCCTTCTCTGTCCCCTTTATCCTCTCTTGGTCTTACAGAATGCTGCTAAACGTGGCATCACTCAGGAAATGCGGAGACTCTGAAAGAAGGATTTTTTTTGTTCATGATTCCGATTTTTAAGGAAAATGGCTTAATATAATCTGAACACTGTTAGATACTTCAAACATTCCCAAGGTATCAGCCATCCTTCAGGACCGTCCGCGCGCGGATCGCTGTAGCGTTAGTTGTTTTTATAAAAACCCCTATAAACCATATATTTTTAAAAGCTTAATAATTCCAGATTATGGATTTGAACTAACAAAAACTATTTACTCAAATGTGTTTCGAAATTGGAACGCTTTGTGTAAAAGTACACGTCTCTATAAATCATGTTCCACTCCCGCCGGAAATAAACGGAAAAAAACAATTAACACCGCATTCGCTTCTCCACACGTTCCACTAAAAAACCGTGTCCCAGATTTTTGACAAGTGCGTTTGCTTTTCTTTTATTAGCAACTGAAGTTGGGGAAGGCAATTAGTCAACACTCCCTGTGGAAAAAAAGCTCTAGCTTTCAAATGAAAAGGAGTATTAAAATTCGCAGACACGGTTTTGTAGAAGAGATATATGGCATCACTCTGGCCAAATTTTAGCCAAATTGATTGAAAGGCTGCCGACTTGGAGTTTAAAACGTACGAGTCGATCGGCAAAATTTGCGTTCGGAGATAAAATAGAAATACATTTTTGGCGGCATCCTACCTGGAATGAGATTATAACACCTAAATGTTTATTCTGATTGATATCAGAGAGGGATCAATTTTCTCTAACAATAGGACTTTGACAGGTAACATGTAACAGGAACAAACTTTTTATTGCTATCAACATCTTCAAGTGAACAGTTTAATTCTCCGTTGGAAAACTTCCACTCTTTTACACCACGAGAAGCACGGTTTAATTCTTTCTCGAGCAAAAGTTTTGCCTCTCCTTCGATCTTTTTTGTATGATCCGCCCAGGCGTTTTTGTTGATCGGCGCCAGGCCAAGGAAACTAAAAAACTTTGAAGCCGCCGAATGTCCACCACCGATTGCTCGAAGGCCAAGAACTGAGTCCAGGTATATTTCAAACGCTCTGCTCTTCTCGGAAGAATTAAAAACAGAATTTGTCTTGTGCGATGGACAGCTTTCATTCTCGCACTGCATTCTCCAGGTAGAACCAAGTCCATGCTTAGTCGTTACATTTTCCGTGACTTGGACTCTTCCCTGGCAAAATCGACATGATACAGACTCGTCCAGTTTCTCAAGCAGCTTTTCGGTCGATACGATAGCTCGACCGCTTATTGTTTTCCACGTTCCATCAGCAGATGGGGTCGATGAGCTTAATTGGCTTTCTTCATCTGGCTCTTCAAGCTGGATTTTGGAGCGGCTTGCACTCTCAGCAACTGCAGCGTTTTCGCTTTTCTGAATATCCAACTCCTCGAGCCACTTCTCTTGCTGATAAAATGAGCCTTTGTCGCTCTCTGCCAATTTTGCGGCCCATTCTTGTCAAACTCGCTCTTCGATTTCCTTTTCGCTCTCGGTTTCGATGACGAAAACGGACACGAGCTTTTCTTTTTTTTTTCTTTGGCAGCATTTTCACCGAGGCAAACGCTAGATATCCACGGAGAATACTAAAGGCTATAAACAACGCGAAGACAATTCGCACGTGTTGTGTCAAAGCACGCACTCGGTATCACGTTACTAGTTCACAGGCAAGTTAATTGATATATGACACGGGTATGACAGATCTTGTCAACGATCAATTAAGATAGTTAGCGAGAAAAAATCTTTTACCCCCGATATCTTTCGACAGAACTAATATTTTCTTCTGGTTTTTTTTTAAAGAAAGCTCTCAAGTATATCTATTTGAAAACGTTGAAATCTCAAATATGGAAAAATGGCAATTTTAAGGGTGGCTGATACCTTAAACTAGTATGGAGTGATGAGAAGATAGACTTAATTAAGCTTATAAATTATCAAAACATCTCACATTCCCATGCTTTACCCGCCCCAAATCTTCAATCATTTCAATTTTATTTGCTTTACCATAAGAAAGGGTAGTTAATACCAACGAAATAACAAAGTGATTAAAATTAAAATCTATCCTTATTAAAAAAAAATTATAGAAGGTCTTCAAACTTGAAATCTTCGCATGGGTCTCTTTGATGAGATGTCAGTTCTTTGGATTCAAAAAAGGGGAAAAAAGAATGGCTTTCATGGCTTTTCTAGCATTCTTTTAAACTGTTTTATTGCCAAATATTTTTTATATATTTTGTGACTGAGGTGTTTATCTCATTTATATTGTTAGAGAAACCTGCAAGTGTATGAAATCAGTGATGCCCTTCATTAGTGGATGCTAGATATCAAAGTGATGATGCACCCCAGATTATAGAATTTATGGATGGATCTTCTTGTTACCTCATTTTACATCACAGAAAGTACCATCTTAACGGCATTTTTATATCAATATCCATACAGTTGCTCTCCACTAAGAGTGTTATGTCCTGCCGGTGATAGTTTTCCTTCTCAATAGTCCCATGGCAGGCCAATACAAAGTATAGCACAATAATTGCGATGACAGGATCACTTACATCTTTACAACTATACAAGAGCTCTAAAGGTGCACTTGCCGATGCACAAAATGGCCCTGAACAAAAGACGCATAGATAAATGAGTTTAATCAATGAGCTTAATCAAAAACCACTGAGATCAAAATGGGTTTTTATCAGCCACAGCTATAGCTTATTTCAAAGTCGGCGTTTTCTATCGGTTATAAGCCCTTCCGTTTATAACCCCTTCTGAAACTCTTTACGAAGATACATATGCCCAGGACTTATAAACAGCAGCTTACGGCACACTGTAGAAGCTAGATGATATTCTCAAACCTCAAAACAGTATGTAAACAAGTAGGTAAATTTTTTTCACTCTTCCGTGAACTGCCTCAGTAAGAATTCCGTATTACCCCATACATTTATTATACTTTCAACAATTTCATGCTTTTTGTTGCAAGTAGTTTAATATGCACAGAGTTTAAACATGTATGCATAATAAATATGTGGGGTTATACGGAGAACTTACCACTGCCTCTTCAGTACACATCAATAGCAGCAAAGACAACTTTTCACATTCCCATCCAAAATTAATAGTTGCCAATTATGTGTAAGAGGCTATTGTTAGGAATGTATCTTAAGTTATGGTTTGGACAGCATACAGGCCAAACAGGCATCTGCTTTTTTATAGTTGAAAGGTAGCTGAGGGTAGGCACAATTCTTTCATTTATAAAATGAACGTATAACAACAACACCAGAGGCAAAAAATATAATTCGGTAAAAAAAAAGGTTTGCAGCAGATAGCACATGCTTTAATATATAGATCTATTGAAAAGTAAACGGCAAAGCAACTAAGGTACTTGCGTGCAACTCGCGCAAGCCTAGATCAAGAATCTTGTTCAGTGACAACACAAAACGAACGACAAAAATCTCCAAGGAAGGAGTGTTCTATAATTAAACAAAGAATGGTACATACGACTTACCTTTATTCAACAGCCAGTGATTCCAGAAACCAAATCAGGTTCGAGGAAATCAACTACAGAGTTTAATTTTTAGCTCATTCGGGACGTTTCGAGTTGCATCACGAAACCTTCGTTTTTGTCATACCCTTCACAAAAATTACACGAGCATTACGAAAAACAAGTTCAATGCATCCCTGACCAAAAGGGCGAATAGACTAATCGTCCTTTGAAACGTAGCGGATCTGTTATAGCCGCGAATTTCTAACAACACATTTCGCCATGTTGCTCTGACTTGTTCAAGCGTCTGAGCCGAATGATGACGTCACGAAAATCTTATTATATTAGTTTGAACACAATGCATTGTGGGAAGACGTTCACTCCTACTCTGGAAAACAATAGGGAGCTTAAGCAACTTAGACGTTTTTGAGCGATGCACGTCAACCGGAAGTGATGTGTGCTTCCTTTTAATATGCCTTGACGCTACCAAAATATGTGTTACTAACTGTCTACTTTTATGGAGACGATTTGCGCGAAAATTTAGACAAAACCCCTTCCCAGGAATGCAAAAAGACCAGTTCCGGTTGACGTGTGTGGCCAAAAACGTCTTTGCTTAGGCTCCCTAACGTGGGAGCGTTTTGTTTGTTGTTGTTGTTGCCTTTCATAAGCAATATATAAAAAAAACTACAATATCTCAAAACCTACTCCTTAGAATTTGACGAAATTTTGCAGAAATAATATCATACTTCAGTCAATAAAAACTAAAAATAATAGTTGAACGAAAGCGTTTGGTAAAAAAATCAAATTTCATGATGGCTATTTTCTTAAACGGTAAAAAAACTGTCTCTTACAATTTGGTCAAGTTGTTTTCAAAAAATAAGAATTAATAATTGTAAGCTGTGTGAAAACTCACAAGAAAATGCAACGACTGGATTTTGCATTGATCTACTAAAATTCAAAATTTAAGGCTGTGTTAAATCATCTATGTTGCCATGGCAACCATCGAAATCTTACTTTTAGCCAAATAAAAATAAATAAAAATAAAAATAAATAGATTTTTCTGCGACAAACGTAAGCTTTATACGAGTCTTAAATAACACTCCAATGAATTGCAATGACTCACAACCTATCAAACTGTTCATTCACCTTAAACGTGGTTTCATTGCAGCGCCAAACGCCATGTCGAATGACTGCTAAGCAAGAATGACTCCAAAGAATCTCTAAGCAGCCTCTGAGACTTTTTTGTGTCCCAGTTTGGGAGCAATTAACATCATTTGCCTAAAATATTTCATGATACTTACCTCAGCCTTTATTAATACATCCGATCCCTAACAATTCCATTTATTCTTCTATTGAATGCTTTTGCCTACAGATCTTTCGACTTCTACGAGGGAGCTAATGAACATCGTCCTGGCCGAACGATTATAACTGCAGGACTTTGGAACATTTCCTTTCGCTTGGTCACAGCCTACGATAAATTTCTCCAGAAAATCGGTTTCTTTCTAGCTAAAAGAAGACCCCTGGATCTCCTTCTGCTTTTACTAATCTTTTTTGTTGCAAGCTGCTTCGGTTTCATTCGCTTTAATGTTGAGCAGCCGTCCAGAAAGCAATTTATTGTGGCTGATGGCCAAACAAGAATCGACTTGCAGTATGCAGCACAATTCTTTCCACTTCTTGATAAACGCCAAGAGCAGATAATCGTGATCCCTAAATATAATCGAAACATCCTCGATGAGGAATGTTTAAAGGAGGCAGTGCTCGTGCACCAGACCGTTTTGAACATTAGCAATTACCGAAATTTGTGTTTCAGAAGATCATCGGCCCTACCCACAAGAAGGAACGAAATTCCTAGCCGGCAAACGTGCGTCGTTAGCAATCCTTTGGATTTAGCTGGTGCTAAATTTGAGCATCTAAGCAACCTGTCTTTTATCCTGGCTCGTGAAAAGTCTTATCCAAGGACCACTCTTCCAGATGGTCAGGCTTTGGAAACCTCTTACAGACAGATGCTAGGTAATTTTCACGTCAATAATACAACAAAACTGCCGACTGCGCAGGCTGAAGCTCTTCGAATTTCATACTTTATTAGAAAGACAGCCAGTGAGGAAGAAGACCAGAAAGTTTTGGACTTTGAGACCTCTTTTGAGGACGTGTTAGCATCAATTGGGAATCGGCTGAAATGCTCATCGCTATTTTATAGGAGTGGAAAAGCAATCGATATTGCTCTACAGCAGGTCTTGAAAGCAGATATGAGGGCACTCTATTTATCATCTTTAGCAGTTATATTTCTGGCACTAATTTTCGTCTACATTACCGTCCACAATATCAGCTGTTTTACAGCTACCTTATTTTTGCTCTCAACTGGCTTGTTACTCTTCATATGCACTGCAGGCACTGTTTCAATGGTAGGCATTTCCTTTTCTCCAACTACTGTTTTCATTCCCTTTCTTTTGCTTGGAAAAGCAACATCAGACTTAGCCCTCTTCCTAAAAGAATGGGAGCAGCTACACAACGTGCTATCGCTTGAATACCGAGTCACCAGCTGTATTACAAGAGTGGGAACAGTCCAAGTTTTTTCGGCGCTTTGTGGAACAATTCTCTTAGGGATTGCCATGAAATCTTCGTTTGAAGTTATTTCCCGTTTCTTCCTGGTTGCACTTATAGCCTATGTTCTTGTTTCAGTCGCGTCTTTTCTAATAACTGTAGCGTTAACGCGGTTACTAGAAAGTCAACTAAAACCATTAAACACATTTTGCGTGCAGGCCTGTGACAGAAGAGAAAGAGGAAAAATACATAAGAGAATGCGAAACTTTCTAAAGAACGTTCCTCGTTTACAAACTTCAGTTGGTGGTAAAGTGTTTTCACTCTTCATTTTGATCTGCTTTATGAGTTTTTTTGTGTTGTCTGCTTTATACGCGGGTGAGAGAACTAGTGCCACAGAGAACCTTAACCGACAAAATAATAACTTCAACAAGTTCAATGAGGCACGACAAAAGTTCTTTGGAAAAGAAACAGATGTAAGTATCGTGTTCTCCCAGAAGACTAATTACTCACAGAAAGCTATCCAAGATCAGATGCTTCAAATCTGTAAAACTTTGGGGACCGCCTCTTACAGTCAGACAAAACCAGTCTGCTGGATCACTGCCTTCTCAAATTGGGCAATAAATAGAAATATGAGCTGCCTAAATTCACAATTTTACAAGTGCTTAGAGCAATTCCTGAATACATCACACAGTGTCTCTTTCAGACAAGATATACGTTTCCACGAAAATAATCCTCGTTCTAAACGTTTAGCATCTCGTTTTCATGTTAAGTTGGTACTGCAAAACCGACTTAATAAGAACAGAGAGTCATTAGAGAAACTGAGAGATGATTTGAAACTCTCCTTTCAAGCTAAACCGGTGTCTAAGACATTTTTCAAGATTGAAGACCTCTCCTCGTTGGAAAGAGAAACCGTTCTCATACTCATCATTGCCACAGTTGTAGTCTTTGTGACTACGCTACTTTCAAGTTTTAGTTTCTTGATGAGCATCTACCTGACGCTTTTATTTGGCTTACTTATAGCGGAGACAGTAGCCTTCATGGAAGTGTGGACAATTGACCTGAATCACGTTACCTTCATTTCTTTATATTTCACGGTTGTCTTAGCACATAATTTCAGCGTTCAAGTGGCTCATTCATTTATATTTTCCGACAAAACCGTAGTAAGAGAACGCGGGAGCAAGGCTTTGTGCTCGGTTGGGTGGCCTGTATTTGTTGCAGCATTTTTACACGTATCAGGCTCCATTTCATTGAGTTTCATTTTTCCAAGCTTACAGAATATTTTCTTACGACTCATTCCCTTTGTGTTTGCCTTGGGGCTAATCCATGCTCTGGTAATCTTGCCACCGACAATCACATTAATTTTCGGGTTCATGAACAGCTTTGACGTCCAAAAAATGCTGCTCAAGCAAACGAAACAGAAAAGGAGAAAAATGTCTATCGAAATGCGATATGTTGATAAACTACCACGAGCGACATCCACGCGTCCTCCTATTTCTATTGTTGGTATCAGTTGCAGGTTTCCTGGAGCGAGCAGTAAGAAACTGTTTTGGAATTTACTTGAGCAAGGTGGGAGCTCTATTACTGATTTCCCACAGAACAGAAAAGGGGAACATGAAGAGTTTTTCCGACTATATCATCACAAGCGATTTGTCAATGGACGTCACTGTGCTGTCAGGGGCTCTTATTTCGAAGATATTCTATCTTTTGACAACACGTTCTTCGGTATATCCGATCAAGAGGCTCGTGGAATGGACCCCCAACAACGGATTCTCTTGGAAGTGGTGTATGAGGCGATTGAAGACGCAGGAATGCGCCTTGAAGATCTTCAGGGATGCAGAACAGGGGTCTTTCTGGGTGTGATGAACTTAGAATACGGTACTCTGGTAGTAAATCCATCAAATTACAACAATATTGACCAGTTTTCATCAACAGGCATAACAGCGTCAATATTAGCAAACAGAATCTCATTTTGCCTCAACCTCACAGGTCCAAGTATTGCGGTTGATACTGCATGCTCGTCATCCTTAACAGCACTCAAAATTGCTTGCGATCACCTGCGTAATAGCGATTGCGACATAGCAATAGTTTGCGCTCCTAACATTATCTTAAGCCATGCCATGCAGATAGTATCTAGCATGGCTGGCCTTCTAGCTCCTGATGGGTGCTGTAAGAGTTTCGATGCCTCTGGAGATGGTTATGGAAGGGGAGAAGGCTTTGCAGCAATTGTTCTTAAACTTTCTGGTGCAGCTTTGAGTGACAAAGATGATGCATATTGCGAGATTGTGGGTTATGGCATGAACAACGATGGTCATAATGCTGTACCCATGACAGCACCTAGTGCAAAGACGCAAGCTGAACTATTCAGGACGGTCCTTGATCAGGCAGGTTTAAACCCAGCGGAAGTCGATTACCTTGAAGCCCATGGCACTGGCACTGCTATCGGGGACGTTATAGAAGTCACTTCAATCGGCGACGTATATACAAGAGGAACCACTCGACAGCTCAAAATCGGATCTGTGAAGACAAACCTCAATCACACAGAATCTACCTCAGGCCTGGCTGGGCTCATTAAGGTCGCACTGATGATCAAAAACAAGAGATTCGTGCCAACTGTTAACATCCGTGTATTGAATCCAAAGCTAAAATTAAATGAAAAAGGACTTATTGTGCAACAAACTAACGAGCCTTGGAGCACAGAAGGAGGAAAACCACGAATAGGTGCCGTAAACTCCTTTGGTTATGGTGGAACAAACGTACACGTTCTTATTCGAGAAGTTGCAGCAAAGCCAAGCTTAGATGAAGATAATGGCAAAAGTCGACGTCCTTATCATATTCTCACTTTTACTGCACCTTCTAAAGAAGCTCTCAAGCGAATGTCACGACTCTATGCTCAATGGCTGGAAGATGAAGGTGAAGAAAATGCGACTTTTGTGGAGAATTTGTGCTACTCACTGAACGAACGTCGCAGTCAGTTTCCCCATCGCTTAGCACTTACCTTTGAAGGTATATCCGAGGTTTCCAAGGTTTTGACAGAGTACGCCAACGACTCAGTAGGACTGGAGAGGGTTGTTGCCTACGGAGAGGTAAACGCAGCTAACCCAAAACTTGTCTTCTTATTTGGAGGGCAAGGTTCCCAATGGTATGCTATGGGAAGACAGCTAATTGAAAAGGAACCTGTCTTCAAAGATGCTTTTTTAGCTGTCCACAATATGATAAAAGATCTGGGGAACCCGATGTCACTTTTAGATGAGGTCATGGCATCAGAGGAGGAATCAAGGATCGCAGAAAATCCCATTGCTCAGCCGGCTACGTTTGCAATACAGTATGCCACTGCAAAACTTCTGATGTCTTGGAGAATCTATCCCTCCGCCGTACTTGGTCACAGTCTTGGAGAGATTGCTGCAGCATGCGTTGCTGGGATCATAACATTAAAGGAAGCAGTTCAACTGGTGTTGGTTCGCTCCTCTCTACAAGATCAGTGTCCTAGTAATGGCAGTATGGCAGCCTTAGGTATGTCCGAAGAAAGAGCAAGAGCACTACTAGATGAGTTGAAGCTAACTCCTACTCTTTGCATTGCCGCAATTAACGATGCAGAGAGCGTCACAGTGTCTGGTGATCTTCAATCAGTTGAAGCTTTGAGTCAGCACATTGCTATACACGAAAAGGACACTTTCTGGCGTGTTCTTGGAACAAAACGGGCATTCCACAGCTCACACATGGAGTTCATTAAAAGACCATTTCAAGCAGCACTGAAGCGTATTTCGTTACACCCCAAGCTGTCAAAGATTCCAGTATATTCTACAGTCGATGGAGGAGTCCTCTGTGGTCAAGAGTTCAACAACGAGTACTGGTGGCGTAACATGCGCTGTCCAGTCCAGTTTTACTCAGCAATGAGACACCTGCTCAAGGATGGCTACAAACAGTTCGTTGAGATAAGCACCCAGCCTATTTTAGCACATTATATTAAAAAGATTGCTTCTCAAGCGACCTTACAAGACCAAGCGTTGCCAATCGTAATGGAGACCCTTCCTCGTAAGAGACTACCTGTCAAAGAGCAGTGCAAGTCTTTTCTTCTAAACACCGTATGCAAACTGTACACGCTTGGTTTTCCTATAGATTGGACTTGTGTGCAGCAAAATCATTCTGCAAAGTTTGTCCGCTCGTTGACCTATCCATGGATTAAAAACACCCTCTGGTATAGAGAACGTCCGCCCCAAGCGATAATCCAACCACCTGATGCCAAACCAAATGCAGTGACGAGACTTCATCCACTTTTAGGAAAGGTGAACCAAACTAGTCTGTATTCAGGCCTACACTGCTGGGAAACTGAAATTGACCTCCATCACTTTCCTGATCTTAGAGATCACGCTCTTATTCAGGGAACAACCGTGATGCCAGGAGCTGCGTACGTAGAAATGGCCTTTGCAATGGCGATGGATCAATTTGTCCATGTCGCTGGTCTAGAACTAACTGATGTGAAGCTATTAAGCCTTCTCACACTACCTGAGACACAGGTAAATTCAATATAATCTATTTCTTAATTATTTCCTCTATATATGCATTCTTCATTTTACTCACTAAAGTGCTTCAAGAAAAACCGGTTGCATCAATCTTGAGCATCACGAATCATGAAATTGTCACTTTAATTCCTTTTAAATGGTTAAACCATCCTTTTATGTTGCAGGTTCGATCTGTACGACTGCGTCTCCAGAAGACTAAAAGGACTGGTGAAGCAGAGTACAACATAACATGCGTTCAGGAGGACCACAACGAGATTTACCTAAGCAAGGGAAAAATTTACGTAGATCTACTGCAGGCACAAAAGACGGGTAGGTTCTATCAACAGATCTGTTTAAATTTCTTTAACTCCGAGTAATCTTCCATAGAGCTGCACACTCGTCTATAGCAGAAACTGAGAACCCAAATATATATATATACCCAGATATAATTTTGTGTGTGAATTGTATTTTTAGTAGATTATTTTGGGATATATCGCTTTCAGCAATCGTTTTCTCGTTTGTAATTTTAGTTTGATTTTTTCTTCAAACCCAAACTTTGAGGCATTACGGTGTCTGGCATAATATAAACCGTAACCCTTTACTTTTTATAGTCTCAGCATCTAGCCAGTTAGGGCCAGCAATCAGTGAGCTAATGGAAAACATGGAACGAATGCCAAATAATGAGTTTAGAGAACTAACAGAGAAGTTTGGATTCAAGTACGGCCCTTCCTTCTCCATCATCAAAGAGATATGGAAATGTGACAGCGAGGCGCTATGCCTGATAGACATCGTAGAAGCACACACCATCCAAGATCAAAGTGAACGTTATATTGTTCATCCGTCTATTTTAGATGCTTGCCTTCAGTCCTGCTTTGTTACCCTGGGAACCTCGTCGATGGATGATAAGTCTATTGTGCCAGTTGGTTTCAAGCGTATTGCACTCAATGATTTACCATCAACCAGCCAGTTATATTGCCACGTGACTGCGGATCTTTCCGAGTTTGGACGATTTGATGTGACACTTATGAGTCCAAGTGGCTATGTTTTTCTCTCCATGACTGATTTCCGAGTTGCAGAGTTAACAAGTTCACCGCGTCAAGCTCCTTTTGCTGATCTTGCCTACGACGTCAGGTGGAGTGAGGCTGAGTTAACAAAACAGGGAGGAAGTAGCCATCCTCTGCATTGCATCGTACTTAAAGACTCCTCTAATTTGTCAAATTATTTGGTCTCATCACTTCAAGCTCGTGAAGTCAATGTCATCTCCGTTAATCCTCCAGATGGTCAATGTTTTGACTCCGAAGTCCAAGACAGAATAAAAATCGCCTTTGCAGAGATTCTCGCGATTAATTCTCCTTCGTTAAGGATTGTCAATCTCTGGCCTATGGACACACTACTTCTACCAGCCCATGTTGATGTCATCGAACAAGCTCAACAACTCGCTTTTGGCAGTTCTGTGTTCTTAATTCGGCTGTTGATAGAGAGAGAGCTGATGGATTCTCGACTGTTTCTTATCACCGAACTAACACAGCTTTTGGATACCTGTGACATTTCTGGTAAGGGTAATTCCATTCCATGGGGTGCTACAATCTGGGGACTGAAACGAACAGCGAATCTTGAAGAAGTGAATCTCAGGGTTACCGCAGTTGACCTGAGTAACAGAGAAGATAAACGGGAAGTGGATTCATTGGTCGATGAGATTTTAAGTGACAGCAACGAAGACGAGGTGGCCTTTAGAGATGGTAGAAGATTTATAAATCGTCTCGTCCGCTCCGAATTACACCAAGACATCTACAAAACAATTACAAGAAAAGAAAGCAAGAATAAAAGACACCTATACCTTTCAACAGCTCCTTCATCGAGATCGCTTTGCCTTCGCGAGAAATGTTTTCCAAAGACAACGGAATTTGAAGTCGTCGTAGAAGTTAGCTATTGTTGGACGCCCTCAGAAGCACTTTTTGATGTGTCTAAACCAAATAGATGTGTCTTTGTAAGTGGAAGAGTAACCAATCTTCCAGGAAATGGTGAGATTACTTTGCAAGTTGGAGACGATGTGTGTGGTGTCATTCCCTCTGGCCGCGTTGCACGTTTCATTCCAATACCGGTCAGTAACGTGTTTTTGAAACCTTCGAAACTGACAATGAAGCAAGCTGCATACCTTCCAGCATGCCTGGCACTGGCATATCATTCTCTTCAAAAAGCAGCGGCTGGCGCCACAAAACAGAAGCTTCTTATCCACGAGGCAAATCGTGGCCCTGGACCCGCAACGGTAGTTCTGGGAAACACACTGGGTCACAGAGTTTTTTGCACTATTTCCGATACTTGCAGTTCATCCACGAAAAGTCTTCTTACCGATTTGGGTGCAGAGAGTGTAAAGCGACAGAGCTCCCCAGCATATAATGATGATTTAAACGATCCATTTGACGCTGTTGTGTTTTTTAATCCACCGTTTCCGAATGTCTTCCATAGAAGTGCTCTTAGTTTTAAGAAGGGAGGAAAAGTAATTATCCTCAGCAACGATTTTGAAGGCGATTTTATCTTTCCTGCAAACAAGAAAATCAAATATGAAAGAGAGAATATATTAGACATTTTGCGATCCCCGTCCGCTTTCGAGGAGCTAAGCATGCGAAGCATGCAAATTTTGGAAACCAAGGGAGTATCACAAGCGCTTCTTGGATTGAAGATAGAGTGTTTAGACTTGGAAACATCAATTAAAGCTTTCAACGAGTTCCTTGACAGAACCTCATCTCTGACAGATGAAGTGACACAGTCTTCGAACATTTCATTTCTCATACAATCACTTGGCACATTTGAAGAAGGAGAGAAACTTCATGGCATCCCAGTGTTACCACAAGGCTTAGATGAGTGTGGTTTGAAAGAAAACAAATCCTATTTGGTAGCAGGAGGAATGCGAGGATTTGGATTTGAAGTTGCCCGATGGATGGCGGAGAATGGTGCGAAGTCTATAGTACTCCTCGGCCGCTCCACGCCCTCGGATTCCAAAATTCAAGAGGTGCGTCAGATTGAGAAGAGAACCGGTGCGACGATCCATATGATTCAGGTAGGTAAAGTAAACTTCCCATTTTTTGTTCAGAAGGGTGATGCTTCTGTCAAAACCGGACGTGCCTTAGAGGTGTTTTCACACTATACAGCAATGCATTGAAAAGGACAACATACAAAGCAAAAACACAAGACAGTTTCTAATGATAAAATATTTCGTAAAGCCCTTTAGAATAAAAATGAGCAACAAACGAACTAGACTTTTTCCACGAAAGTATGTCGTCATTATTGAATGTAATTTATAGAAACATTGGTAGAAATATGTATCTGTCTGCATTTGCTAAAAGGTAGCTCCAGGAACTTTTCCCAACATTCTCATTTGAGGCTTGTTTACTTTACTATTTTTCTTTGTTATGACATTTTGAACGCCCAAATACTCTCAAAAGCTGCAGTAGACATAACAACCCCCACCCCTCCCCCACGGCGATCATTTACCATAATTCTGTCCGTGTGATAAAGCAATCTTCTTTGAAATCAACGCGCGCGATGGAAGTTGTTTTCCGTGGTCGGTTAATTTTCTAAAGTTCTTTTTGGCCTCCTGGAACAAAGTTTTCCGGAAGGCATCATTAAGCCTTATGCCGTCGTCCAATACGTTACCGTATTTCGTTTAATTTTGGCTAAACGGGTGAAAACACTATCCCGAGCCAAAGACAGAGAAGGCATGATGTTGCGAGCTTTGATGTGGGCGCTGAAAAACGCTTCGTGAGTCAACCGATTCTGGGCTCAAGGAAGGTGGATTCTAGGTCTATTTTAGTCGGGAATCTCGCTATGCACCTCATAGTTTCAGAGAATGAAAGGTCATAATTTCTCTGCCTTTAAATATGTTAATTTCATTTGAAAATCCTGTCGCTTTTGCCAAGAGCGATCATTCGTGTGTTGCCAGCAATTAACTTGTCCTTTTTAAGCCCTAACTAGTAAATTTCAAGTGCTTTTTATTCACTTCAAGGGTCAACATTTCCAAATTCCAATTCGACCAGGAATAAGGTAGACGAAGAACCACTATGTGGATGTGCTGCCTGTAAATCGTTATTTATTTATTTATATTTATTTTGACAAATCCAGTCAGATATATACAGTCAGAAAAAAAGTGGGTAATTACAGCAGACAATACAGTAAGCATCACGTATCCCTTTAAAGTAGCTGACATCGTACTGGGAGATCTGCGTGACCTTGGAGTGAAAATCGGCCGTGTGTTAAAGCTGTCGCCGAAACTTCGCGTTTCTTTATCACTTTTATCGCTCATATTTACTTTAAAAACGTGCTTACAAAAATGGATTCGCATACCAGGGGTAAAATGCAGATTACAGACTATAGGTAAATTGCAGAGTAGCTACGTTTCAAAATTCATGATGAAGACTACAGACTGAAGAACGTGAGTACGATGCAAAAAAATGGCGCTCAAATGTAACTTCGACACTTCTGTGCAAAGCTGCGTTTTTACACATCTCTTTATATCACTTCCTTTCCTTTCCCTCGGAGCGGTATGGTGTGACCTCAAAGACCCTATTTTCTCCTTGCAGTACTTTTATTATTATCTTGATAAGTCCCTTGCAAATAGTAAAACTGAATCGATTTGCTATCGTGAGATATCATTTTGAGAATTTTGATTATTTTGAGCATAAAGAACTATTTTCAGAAAAGTTTCTGAAACTAGGAAGCTGTTGTATATTGTTTAGCTTCATGCCTACAGCTATCTTCTATCTATATCAAATTACAGCAACTTAAGAAACATTGGGGAGTTTTAAAAAGTCACCAGGGCGACAGCAACGAAAAGGTTTTCTCTGGTTATGGATCACTTTCACATTTGCAATTACACAGCGATAAATTACCCACAGGGAATTAAGAACCCGATTGAACCCGATTTTGCGGAACACGTCGTTGTAAACGTTGTAAGGCTGACATATAACGTAAACGGTTACAGCCAACTTTTAATTTAACCCTTTTAATAACACCACCACACAATTAACCCTTTAAGCCCTACTGAGTGATCAGCATCAAATTTCTCCTTGTAATAGGAATGCTTTGTAAAACAGAGTGGTCAAGAGAATCACGGACATGATCACACAAGATGAATTTGCTTGACATTTTGTCAACTTCTCCCCATTACTTCTGTAGGAAATGCATTGCGAGAATTCAAATTTTGATCTTAGGGTTTAAAGGGCTAAGCTTAACAAGAACTTTTCAGCCCTCAATTTTGAGGCTAAAACCGAAGACGTCGACTTCATTCACGCTTAAAAGAAAGGCAAATTCCGGCTCAAAAGTCAACACTGAGGGTTTTAAAAAAAATGGTTGCAACGATTTGAAACAGAAAAAATATTGGAGCTCCAATGTAAAGAATAAAACTTGTGAGTGTTTCAAGATGATTTTGAATTTATTAAACGTAAAAACATTGACAGCAGCGTTCGAAATCCTGTTGAGTTCCCTTTGTCGCGCAGGATTTGGCGCCAAGACGAACTCAACACGTAAACAACACCTACATTTCATTGTACATTTCACTTTCTAGTAATTGGTTGAGCCGCTTTGGGTTCGTATTAACTCATAGAACTTACTTCGAGAACTGTGATAGGAAACTCTTTGGTTCTCTTCGATGTATCCATGGAAATTTATCCGGGGCAAATTCACCTTGCCTTGGGGAAATCGGTCACACACAAAACGTTGTTTCCCCGTGGGCAACAGCCATTTGCCCATGGGTAAAATGGCTGGTCACAATGCAGCTAATAGGTTTAGGCCTTCTCCACAACAATGCGTCTTCGTTTGAAAACGCATACATTTCGATGCTTTTAGGCCTTTTGTCTACATTAATACGCTGAACCTTTTCATCGAAAACGGTTCTATTTAAAACTCTCTTGAAAGTGGCCATACATCGAAACGAAAACGCAAACACAAACAAATCTTATTAGTATGGACGGTGGAAGTCAAAACGCATCAAACTGAAAACAATGACCGAAATTATCGCAGGTGCGTGTGTAGCATACGCATAGACTGTAACTTACATCACAACGTGCAATTCTATCTATCATTTTCGAACGTTTCAGTGTGCACAGTCGAAAAGACATCAAAACGAGTGTGGACGCGAATCGATCGATGCGTTTTCCATGACAACGATAACGCATACTTTTGAAAACGCATTTGTGTGGACAGGGCCTTAGATTAGCAAGAGCAGCACATTTTTTGAACATTTCTATGGCGTCAATGCATGCACGACTACCACATGAAATTTTACGTGTTATTGAGAACGTGAACAAACGACGACGAATTTCCATTTCTCTTTTTGAACTTGGATATTTTTTGAAGAATTAAATTCCTGGAGAGTTCGCCTACCGCTGACAAAGTGAGTTGGAATAATCGCTCTGAAGGTTGTGCCAGCGTGAGCAACCGTTAGTAGGGAGGAAAGTTGCGTGACGACCCTAATAACGGCTGTGGAGGAATATAGAAAATATGGGGATATAGGGAAGTTATTTCAAATGCATCAATAAATCATGAGTAAAATACAAAGGAAATAAATGTTTAATGAGTGATCGGAAATCAGATGAGAAATTCCTCATTAATTTGTTTCATTGTTTGACGATAATTAAATTTCTACTTTCCTCCTTCTTAAATCATTTTGTTTGAGAAGTTAGATCAAACACTATTTCATGACAAGATCAATCAACTCGAAGTTCGTCAAAAATACTCCTCCGGATCCGCGCGTCGTATTTTCAACTCTTTTCTCAGTATTTGATCTGATCTTGTGACGAAACATTTTGTCATATTATAGATATGTTATATAAATAAATAGGTAAATAAATAGCCCATGAACAGCCTTTTCGGGGGGAATCAGGCGAGCAAATTGCGCAGAGGCGAGAGCTACATAAGACCTCTCTACAATCCGCTTCCGCTCCGGTATTCAATAAACACACCAGGATTAAAGATATCTCAAATTACTGTACAGCTTGAAATGTCTTAACTTCATACAGATAACTTTAGATAACTTTATTTTAGAACCGAGTAAAAACAAAGCTTGAAATTATGACTACAGACATCGCTTATTTTATGTGCTCTTTTGCAACTTCCTTTTTTCAGATGGACATATCTGACCTAAGACAAATGTCCTCTTTGGAAGACCGCCTTCAGTCCCTTCCAGATGTGGCGGGCATAGTGCACACTGCTATGATTCTAAGAGACGAATTTATTAAAGAGCTGAGATTACAGAGTTTTAATGAAGTCATGGGCCCAAAGATCAAAGGTGAGAATGCCTAAAGTGAACTAGCCCTAAACTCACAGACTGGATGGTTTTTTTTTTTGTCGACTACGGCATATAGGACTGTGTTAAAGGGCAGAATTCAAAGACAACATTAAGCTCGCAGGTTTAAAAGCCACCCGCCCAAATTAAAGATTTGTTCAATATTAAAAGTTCTTCAAATACTAGCAACTTTTCCGTTTCCTTTTATTGCAGTTTTCACTAACTAATTATACAAATTTGGGTTTTAGGATCTTTTTTGCTACATCAAATGAGCCTCGAGATGGATCTGGATTTCTTCGTGATGTTTTCGTCCATGGCGTCAATCGTGGGTAACATGGGACAATCTTCGTACTCTGCTTGCAATGCTTTCCAAGATTCTCTTGCTCAGTATCGCAGACATGTGCTTGGTCTTCCCGGACTTGCAATAAACTGGGGACCAATCAGTGGAGCTGGTGTAATGGAAAGAGAAACTGGAATCGTTAAATTGATGACTCTGGCAGGGCTGGGTTTTGTTGATGCCAAGGAAGGTAGATAACAAGTTTCTGTAAGCCAACGTCTCAGTATTCGGTTAACAATAATTAGTGTGGATGAATGAGTAATGTCTTCTTATCACAGTAAAACTCCGGCCAGTTGAAAAAAAACCTAAGGTCAGACGTAATTGAACACGTCTGGCTTACGCGAAGACACGTGGTGGCAATAACACTCCCCAAATGTGTCATCAAAGCGTGGCATTTTTGGTAAATTGTTTAATATCTTTCTTGACTTAAGAATTTTCTCTACCAAATTTGACCTGTTAATATGAAACATCAGGCCAAACAAATAGGCATATATAAGGTAATAACACCAAATGTCAAATTATGAGGTCACATTTTGTTGACGTCTTCATACATAAATTTAGAACTTTTAAATTTCCCCATTTTTGTGCCGTTTTTAAAAGAAATTTTCAAGCTAGGGAGTTGACCACTGACAAAAATCTCCCAATTTCTCAAATTTGAATTGTAGTACAAAAACTGTACCGCCTTCTATAATAAGTTAATTTAAGTGTTTTGTAGTCGTGTCGCCAAGTTACACATCAAAACATCATTAGTTTCGAAACCTAAAATTTGGAAAAAAAATTGACAAAGGAAAATCCTAACTGCGCGAAAACCAGGAAAATAGTTTTGTGACATCATAAAATGTCACATGCGATATGATCATATTTTGTTTTGCTAAAAGTTGCGTTTTTGAATTAAAAACATTGGAAATCTAAAATGATACGATTTTTGGCAAGGTTTGTCTGACCCGGCGGAAAAATCTGCTTATTTTGATGGGGATCGTTTTCTATTTGATGCAGATGTCAACTGGCTGCCTTGCTCCGAGGGCCCTTATGGTTATTCCAGGCAGCCAGCAATCTGATTTTACTTTCACTATTACATCGTTGTAATTTACTTTTAGGCAAGGGTGAGTGCAAACAAAGATTGCTGTTAGTGTTGTTGTTGTTTAAGAAAACGTATTCCGTGGGGTGCACTTAAAGTCCCATAACTCGAGTTATATCGTAGCGAGAAACTGTTTGCAATGTTTTACTCCCCTTCTAGAGCTCTTTCAGATGATATAAGTTTGACTTCGAAATTAAAAATTTCATGCCACCCTTGTTTGTGACGTCATCCGTTGTGACGTCATAATTTGACAGTTTGCGTCAAACGCAAACTTAAAATCATTAGTCGTGGTCGTTGTCTAGCTGGCAAGTTTGGTCAAGAAATGAAAAGAAATGTAAAATATACGTAAAATTAGCCTAGCACGGGACGAAAAATTGGATTTACTGCACTTTTGACACGCGTCAAAAGTTAAGTCAAATATGGTATTGACTTCGACTTCACCTTTGACGCGCGTCAAAGATGTCGTCAAATTTATAACCTCTTTGCTTACTCCTTTGACATCGGTAAAGGTAAAGTCAAATTGGTAACAACTTTGACTTCTCCTTTGACGCACGTCAAAGATGAAGTCAAATGCGTCAATGCTTTGCTATTCCTTTAACCCTTATCAAAGGCGTTGTCAAATATGCTGGTAACTTTGACTTTACCTTTGACGCACGTCAAAGATGAAGTCAAAAGTGTAGAGGCTGGGACCACACCTTTGATACTAGTCAAAAATGAAGTCAAATACGACCGCCACACTTTTACAACACTTTTGAATTGTATCAAAGATGAAAGCAAATATGCAATGAATTAGTTCTACAAACACCTATGTCGAAACTGATATTGAGAAAGGAAATTTAAAAGCTGTATTTGAATACTGTTTTAAAGATATTTCTACGACAATACCGAACACGGGCTGGAAATCATGGTAATTGCTGTTTTATAATCATTTTTGAAAATGTTCTGGAATATGTACTTTTTCGAAGTGAAATTATTTTTTTGTCTTATCTTGAGTGGATCATTTTCCCCTTGATCGATCAATATACGATGTAATGATAGCGACGCAAAACAATGACTCAACAATTGGACGATGGAAGACTGAACCCAAGCAAGACACCTTGTTTTTGGCGCGAAATTGTCGCCGCTGCAAACTCTCTCCGCCCGCGCAAACAAACAAACAACGCAGATCTGAGAAAACAAAAGCTGCTTTTTTGTACGAAGCAGTCCAGCTTTTGTTAACAAATATTTTCACCCTTATCTTTGATAAAGTTTAGACCACAAACTTGGTCAAAAGGTATGTGCCATTCTTTTCTTTGTGTGCATGCAATAGTTGCTCTTCAAATTAACTTCATAGTTGTTTTACTATGTTAAACTTACAGAAACCAACTCCAAACAGGCGCGTATGTCGTGCTTGGGAGCTTTTCTGATTGTTAAATCTGGTTCAGTGAACTATAAAAATCTTTCTATATCATAGTAGAGTTTACATTAGATCAAGCCTTTTTTTCTTAAAAGGGCTAGTGCATTTCTGCAAAAGTAATAGCTGGCTTATATTTCACAATGCAATTCAAGTCAAAACTCCATGCGAAAACCTACTAACATCAAATTTAACCAACTCCGTTTTTTTCTAACAGTTATACTTAACTGCGGTAACTACTTAGGTAATGAAATAACTTATAAGACTTATATTTTTTTTTTCATGGAGAGTGTACTTCAATAAAAATGCCTGTACCAGACTTTGAAGGGCATATTACTGAAGCAAGTACGTAAGCTTATTTTAACAGGATTCAGTGCAATTTATCAAACAAAAAAGTGTGGTTATTTAACGACTATGGATATTTTACGAAGTAAGTATCTCTTTCTATTGATTTTTCTGGGTTCTATCCGTAATGGGGCTCAGGCTGCATAATTTTTTAAATATTCCATTGATTTTTGTGCCACCACAGTGGCAGCTGGGTGTGTTTCAACATTTAATAATAATCATTCACACATATCGAGCTGTCCCTTCTTTATTGTGACTGGATAATAACTTTGGAGGTTAAAAAGGTATAAAAAAAATAGCCTGCGTAGCAAGCTTTTCCGTGCGCGTTTTGTGCAAGAGACAAAGTTTGTAGAGGGCAAAAAAAGAGGAAGGAGGGGGAGGGGAATAACTCGCGCAATAACTCGATTGGAAACGCTTGTTATGCAGGCTAGGTATAATACAAAGTGTTTCTTTAGTTTAATATTAAGCTTTGGGCATAGAGGGAAATTTTGATTTAATTTTCCTGGACTTTATTAAGTGATAATAAGGCTCGATTCAAACGTCAAATTTCACACGTGACGAACTTAATGACAACTGTAATGTTGCCATTCAAAAGCATTAGGTTCGCTACACATTTTTAACCGGTTCTTTAAGTTTTGGTAAAGGTAAAGAGAAAGGGGGATTTTCTGCAGAAAAGGGGCGATAGTAAAAAGGGAGTGGGACCGACAAATTTATTTAAAACACAATGACTGAATTTTTTATCTCAAATTTCTATATTCTGTTACAATTATTTCACAGATAAAAGAAACAAGGCAAAGTGATAAGTCTCCAGCGGAAAGAAACAAACAAAAGAGGAAGATGGAAGTTAGATACATGGCGTTCGTTTTTCACTTACATCAAGAATCAAATGCACTCTAGAATGAAAATCTTCGCAAAGGTAACATCAAGACAGATGGGCTCCAGATCAAGAACGTTTCTTACTTACTATGATTTTAGCACTGGTTTTCGTGAAAGAAGTGTTTTAAACTATTTTGCAGGTTACCATCCGTGACGACAGCGTGTATCTGGAACATTTATAGTGCTTCAAAAGTTTGCGGCAGTCATTATGATTGAGTACTTTAGACAGTAAATCGTGAACAGGATTTTTTAAAAATCATTGTTATGTGTTTAAAAAAGTTTTAAACAGCATTATTCAGCTTTCTAATAATCTAAAGAGGTTTTACAGAGGACAATAAAATACAAGATTAAGAACTCAGTCTCTTATCTACCCACCTTTTTAAACGATATCCAGGTCGCAATTGAATTTGACTGAAATCTCAAGTTGGATTCTAGCCTGTATATCAAGCGCTTATGACTAGCGAGGCAATAAGGCGGCATTCGCGCGATGCGCGAGGCGAACGCGGAATTCACGCGAAGCGCGAGACGAGCGAGAGGCGCGATACGAGGCGAGGAAAAAAAACAAACATATTTGGCAACACCTTTGTTAAACCTTTGACTTAAATCTCAGACGCATTTGACGACAACTTTGTCACACATTTGACCTGAGGCTCAGACACATTTGACGACACTTTTCACAAGCCTTTGACTTTAATCACATACATAACTTTGCCCCGCTTTTTGTCGTTTTGGCCTGAATCTCACACATATTTGACGACGCCTTTGATAGGGGTACAAATGCTAATGAAATATACCTTTGACGGTAGGTAGGGGTTAAAAGGTAGGGGTTAAAGGCGTGAGGCCTTTATCGCCTGAAGACTCGCCTTTGACCGCGGGCAAAGGTAAACATTTTTCGCCCGTCAAAGGTATACAAAGGTGTGCAAAGGTGAGCAATACGCCAAAACCGAAATTTCTAAAGAGAAAATGGGTTTTGTATGTGCTTCTCGCTAGCCTGTGGCAGAATGTCAAAGCTGAAAAGCACCCCAACATTAGAACAAACCTGAAATTGTAAAAGTTTGTTCTGTTGTTGTGCGGCCAGGTACGTAGGTACAACATATAGTACTTTATATCCTTAGTACTAAGGATATAAGCACTAGAAAAAAACAATTAGCAAGCTTTCCCTGTAAATTCAACCAAATGCACCGTTTGATGAACAGCTTTGAAGCCCTGCTCTCCATACGTTATAATTTTACCCACAGTAATGACACCGCATGAGAAATAAAATCAGCACCTGTACAGTTTTCGTCCATATTTAACGTTGTCTTGGCACACGTTGATTATTTTCAGGATATATATTATCGAAACCAAGCTGGATTTTGTTTGTTTTGACGATGAAAATCTTCAAAGACTACGAAAAGTTGTTGTCGAACGTGACTTTCCCACACAAAACTCTTACACTGGTCAGGTTCAATGTCTGAGTCACCTCACGGACCAGAAATCTGTGACGTCATTAGTGCAAAGCGCTATTTCTCGTTAGTGTTGTTTGACATCTGCTTTCAAAGCATCAACGTCACATTATAATTTATGTGTAATATACTGGAGCCTTACTTATTGATTGATTCGTCCTCTAAGGTGTTAAACATATGGTCAAAGTGTTAAAAGAGGAGCCAGGCCGCTGTCAAATCTCACTGTTTAATGCAGATTGGCCGGGATTCTTGAAGAGCAATGAAGGGCTGAGGAAAGCACCGAGACTTTCCGTTATCAGATCAACAGTAAATGCCTCTGACAAGGGAACGAACTCAACAGAGTCTCTGGCGCAAAGAATCGTTTTAGAGAAGGATGGGGGAAAGAGGGCTGAGCTTATCAACGAGTACATTAGTGGGTTAATGACGGAGTTAGTGACTGGAAATCTGTCGTCCTCTGAGACAGATCTCAACGCCAGCTTGTATAGCTATGGGGTTGACTCCACAACGGCCTTGACTTTGAAGATGAACCTTGAAAAGAACTTGCAAGTTTCTTTTGAGGTACGCTCTTTGCTTTCGGGTTTAACTTTAATTTGTTAGTTACAATACATGTGTAGCCAAAAACTGCAGAAAACAGGTAGTATATGAATGAGAGACGTTTAAAACTAAATGCTTTTTCCAGGTATGCTGTGGGTCGGGATAATCTGATGCGACACGGTGGGTTGTTCCGAAGGTCCAAACCAATTAGGCTTGCAATCTATAGCTAAAAGGATCGACCCTTTATACCTCAATATGACAAAAAGCCTTTCGTTGCAGGTCTTCTACTTCATGCAGCCAGACACAACTCCTCTAAAGTTGGCGAGAGACCTAACAGCTGAGATGAGTGAACAAAGACAAGGCACCCTTCCATCCAATGAACAGTCTCAAAATGGTAACAGACAAGAGGCTGAGCATGCGCAAGCACAGGCAATTGAAGACGTATCGCCGATAACTGATGTATCTGAAAGCCAAATACAAGTTGTACCGCTGTACACTCCAGAGGGCTCAGCCATAAAGTTTTTCTGTGTCCATCCGTCGCACCGTTACGCGTTGAGTTTAATGCCAATAGCAGCAGCATTTCAAGGCCAGGTAAACCATACAGTATCAAAGCTGATGCAATTTTTTTTTTTTTTAGAAGTTGCGGTGATTTCGTTTACCATAAGCCAAAACATTGATAAAATGTGATGATGTATTGCCTTTAGAGGTAAAAATACCCATCTTCATATGAATATTGATACAGTCATTGATTCTTCCTCCTCTTCTTTCTCTTCTTCCTCTTCTTCTTCCTCTTCTTCTTCTTCTTCTTCTTCTTCTTCTTGTTATCATTATTATTGTCATTATTATTATTATTATTATTATTTACCTATATTTATACGGCCAGTTGGTTCTCATTTCTAGTGCGAGCTGTCAGTGTAGTCGAGTGTTTGAATGAGCTTTAATAGGGTTACGCTTCAACATAATAACGAATTTATTATTCTTATTTTTTGTTATTTAATGGCTTCAGTTATATTAACGATGTGTAATGTTATAAAGCGTTTGATACGCGCGGCATTTTGAGTTAACTCCTACAAGCGATGTTCATGAACGACTAAAAACAAACGGCACGGCGATTAAAACTGCAAGAGAAACTACTAACAATCTATAAAAGAAATATAATTTGTTGAAAGATTTACAGAGACAACAATTTGCATTCACGAAGACAAGTATTAAAGTGTCTCTAAAAATCCTGAGTCTTTAAGCTTAAAGCTTAAGCTTCAGTTAATTATGTTTTACTTTAAGACGGCCTCCCGGTGTTTGGTTTTTTCGAAGATGAACTCCTTGAAGCAAGAAAATCGCTCAAAGTTTTCTTTCTACAGCTATATTTATGACTAAGTATTGTTCGGAACGTTTTTTTTTTTATATTTGCGGTGAGAAAATGTATCTGAAGGCCTTAGCTTATATCAAACCTGATAATAGGTCAGACGTGACGTGTAACGTGACGTAACGTAACGTAACGTGTATAACTTTGCCGCATAAACTGTGTTCGACCTCATGAAATTAGTTATAACAAAAACAAACATCAAGTACAGTAATTACTCAGGCTTACCATTCGAGGTTCAGTTCCTGAAAGCTATCAAGGAAGGCGACAGTTGATTGAGACTTTTGAACCCTCTTACGCATTAAGAAAGGTCAAAAACGAAAACGATGCCATCCGAAATCGGATTACCGAATTTTGACAAGCGACGCATTTCTCAACCAAAAACCCAATAAACAAACCAGCCATGAATAACAGAAGACTCTTGATAGCAGCTGTATTTCATTTTGTACAGCCAGAGGAAAAAGACAGTTAAAATTAACATCACAAGTTGACACAAAACTCTGTCAGCTTCAGCTGTCAAAGTAATTTCCACATGAACTCAATTTCCAAATGAACTCACCTGTCAAATTTTGACCAATCAGAGCATAAAAATTGGACGTAGAGCGGGACCAATTAGTGACCATAGTAAGAAAAGGTCTTCCCCGCCTGTATTTTTAAAAAACTGGCTGAATTTTTGCGTCCGAGGTCAGTTTGAAATCAAAGTCTCCGATATGAATCATTGGAAAAAATAAACTTGAGCCTGCGATCATTTGAAACTGGTAACTTGTCAGCGGATAACTTCATATAATACTCGACCTCGATGAATAGATACTTGAGCCCACGGTACGGTCAGCTGATACTGGTCAGCGGATACGCTTTTTTGACAGCTGTCAATTGATCGCTCGCTGGGTGTACGGTCACGTGATTATCAAATTTTCTGGGATGGGTAGATTTACTTAGCTACGGGGCTCCGCGCGTGGAGCTCCGCTATTACTTTTCAAACAGAGTGAAACTCTGTTAATACGGACACTGAAGAAAAAATTAAAAATCTACTAGAAAAATAAAAAAACAGGACACTATAAGCATCGTTAAACTAAACTCAGTCTGTGAACATTGACATGCTGTCTCAATGAAGTTAAATTCTTTTTTACATTTGAAAAAGCACTTGTACACTGTAGGTCTTATTACAGCAAGCAGTTGATAAGAAAGAAACCGTATTAGCAAGGTTAACTCATTCTCTATGAGTAGTCGTGGCTGAATCTGTTGACTGAAAGTTGGTCGAATTTAGAAAAAAAAGGAACTATTCTCCATAGGTCCTAAGAAAACGTTTCTTTTTTTTTATGAAAAGGAGCTTGTATAAAGCGGGTGTCCATAAAACAGCGTTTGAACTTGATAGATTACTGTTCTTTAGTGTAAGGAATATGAAAATGGTAAACAAAATTAATGCTAGATAAAGTGTAGCAGGCTGGACAAAGAACTGGTCCAGGGATATCTACGCAGCTTAAATAAACCACAGTTTCTTGGGATTGTCAGGAAAGGACATTATTTGTATGTATTCAAAGAGTTTGGGACAGGAATGGTGCAACAAAATTCTTGGGTGGCTGTTTTTTTCAATGGAAAAGTTGAAGAAGTTAATATATATATATTTCAGTGATTTTAGTTATGGTCAGTCCTGGGACTCATTTTGTGAAAAGTCACGAGTCCCACTCCAGAACCAATGAGTCCCAGGTAAACAAAATTTAAAAAGTCCGAAATTACAAATGCTTGAGCCTTTCTGTAACCACACAGTTAAGCTTTCTTGACTGACTCCAAAACTCTCTAGGCTAAAAGAAATATGCATCGTTCAACAACAGCCATAATAACTGCCACAGAAATTACACAAACATGATATATTTCTACAAATAAACTTGTCCTGATCGATCGATCAATCTTTGCGTCCTTCGGAACGCATGTTATGAATTATTTTGCATCTTTGAGGATTTTTATGCATCAGGGATGCAGGAAGCAGAGGTTAACAAAGTCACTGCATATAGAGATTATTAGGAGAACGTAATCAATGAAAATGCAGGATGTCATTTATAACCTGTGATTGTTGCTTCTACAGAAGCTACACTATAATACTACAATACACTACAATATAATAAGTTAAATGTCTATAATGATTTTATTATTGAATTTTACTTGCTTGGCGGGTAAGACTAATCTGCGGAACTGCAGACCGCGGAACGGGCCGAACAGGCTACGGAACCTAAAGAAATTACTGTTTTATTACACCTCCCTTTGGCTAACGTGATAAAATGATAAGTTACAATTAATTTTTTACTATGACTAAGCGATTTCTCGCCCGCTGATTGGTCGAGAGCTTTTGTCGATAACAGAAAAGACCCCTGAAAACTGTTGTCGATTTGTTTAGTAACACTAATCGAAAGCTCTGGTTCCGAACAGAAAGACCTCGAATGGCGGACTTCCGGCTTGTTAGTAGTCGTCGGGAGGAAACCAGAGGTACAGATTTAAACACACTATAGGGTGAGAGAACAATGAGGGTATTATTGGTGCCTGCCGTCACTTCTCGTGACCGCTCTACATCATGTTACATCCACCATACACACAGAATTTTTGCGATCTCCTCAAATTCATTCCGACTATAAACGAATTATTCCACCTCTTACCTAAACACCCTTCATCCCACTATTAAATTTATGTGAAACTTCTCATTGAAATCTTTCTCCTTTCTCTACGTCCCGGGGGGGGGGGGGGGGGGGGCCCTTCCTCAGGGGTTCCCCCAATGGTTGT
>BOPM01000939.1:7150-24139 GCA_022179025.1 Porites australiensis | reverse complement strand
TTGTAAAAAATCTGCTTTTTTACAAAATATATTTTTGTAAAAAAGCTGCTTCTTTATGTAAAAAAATCTGTTTTTTTACAAAAGATATTTTTTTAAGAAAGCTGCCTTTTATGTAAAAATCCTGCTATTTTACACATATAGACCATTTGACAAACCCATTTATCGAAGACAGGCTGTTTTCTATAGCATGGTTCGAACGTTTTCGTGCGCTTCTCAAACCGTAGATTATAATATGTACGGCTACTCCCGTTCACGTTCCCGTGTCCCCTTTATTGTGGGGCTTTTAAATTCCCTTGTTAATTCGCTGACAGCGTTAAAATTTACGTTCTTTTTATTCTTTTTATTCTTTCTTCTTGTTTCCTTTGTCATTCAATTTTCCAGGACCTTCTAATTGTTGGATGCGAAGAAGGAACAGGCAGTAATTTCATTTGTTATGCTTATCGGCTGAGGTCACGCACGGCAGTAACTGCATGTTAGGCAATAATAGAATAGCTGGGTTATTCACTGTCTTATTTATAATCAATGCCTGTCACAATCTCTTGCAGCAACCAAAGCCTTCTATTCTCTCCCTCATTGCTACTTTTGTTCAAGCCAAAAACTGTACAGAATATTATTTTGTATTATTTATCTATTCTCCCAAGGTTATCAGCTGCAATATATTAAATAACTGTCAACAAAATACTTGGCCATAATGCTTTGATGCTCTTAGCAGTGGACAAATAACCATAAAATCTTCAGCAAGAATCAACGACAGCAATTGTTAGGCAATTTCCTGTATTATGTATGTGGCGCTAAACCTCTATCACGGGATTCATGCTATGTTGAAATCCATGTTGATGCATTCAAGAGTGTCATGTCTGCGTTACAACTTTAAGCTTTCAACATGATGTAGGAACATGTTCAGTCGGCTAATCAAGCAAAAGGAAACGCTAGCCTATAGCTACAAGCGTACATACACTCGCTTGTTAGTCTAATTTTTGCAATACACAGAGCAACTTGTAAGGCCATAAAAACAGCAGCCGATTTGTTTATAAGAATTAGGGACTATATAACGGTCTGTAACGTACGCCAATGCGTGTTTCATTTTAGAGATCGAGAAAAAAGCCAGAAAACACTTGTAAAGGCTGAACAACTTTAATATGAATACAAGCTGAATTCGCCAGCAACATTCAGTGTATGACCGTTTTTTTACAAAATATATTTTTGTAAAAAAGCTGTCCTTTTACAAATATATATCTGTGTAAAAAAACAGCTTTCTTACGGTACCGTTTTTTTACACAACATATATATATACGTTATATATATATAATTCAGTAAGATGTTCAGCGGCGAAGCCAAGACAGTGCTCTACTTGCTGTGAAGGAGCGGAATAGACCAGTAGGTGAACTACCCAAATCCTGAAGCGTTAGGATCTACATCAATATGATCGCGTGATGAAAACGGTTACATATAACGTTTGAAATTTAATTTTTTAAAAAATTTTAGAATGAAAAGCAAGCGCGTGCTCTTAATCGCCTACAACTCTAATACGAAATGCTCGCGCTAAAATCTCTGGCTTTGACATGTTCAATTATACCTTAGGATGAACTTGCGTCGATGTCTACATGTTGAGACAAGTTCGTTGCGCTTGTTCAGTGTTGCCATGTGAGGCCCATCCTCGGAGACCCAGGGGCAGTTAGTCGGGTCGGGAGAAAAGGTGGGATGAAAGTTTTCAAGTACGGGCAAACGAGCCCCTGGGTACCGACTCTCGCCGAACTATTTCCAAAAATTCAAGCGGGTGCCGGCTCCTGATTGGGCACAAAAAATGCTTTGTATTATTGTGCCCAATCGGCGAACAGTTTCTCCTGAGTTCTTTTCGTGAGTTTGTACACGACGGCTATTGCCCGGTTCGTTCACCAAGCTTGTGCGTGCGAGGGAAACTTTTATTTTCTACTTTCCTAACTAGAAACGAAGGAACTACTGATGAGTCGAAAAAACGTTTGGGATGCTATCAGCGGGAGCAATTTAATTTGCCTCGAGAATATTCTCTTTTGACGGATGACAATGTATCGTAAATAATAGGAAGTTTAAGATGCGGCGGCGACGAGAAAGTCAAATAAGCAATAGCTTGATAAGGCAAAACAACAACTTTGCAAGTGCATCACGCTTTTTTGTACTTTTCTCTGCACGACTATCCGTGAAAATGCCTGCCTAATTTCACGTTTTGTGAAGGACGTAAACAAGCAATGACAAAATTCCTTCTCTTCATGAACTTGGATATGGTTGATAGAAATTCAGCTCCGGAAGAGTTCGTTTGCATTTGACAAAGTAAGCTAGTTGGAATAATCACGATAGAGACTGAAACAAGTATGACTTCACTTTTTCATGCGACGCTTTCCTTGCTGTCAGCCGTCGTGGTATCTTTTAAAAACTCTCTATAAATATTTACGCAAGCCGTGGCCAATGCAGGCGTGAACACCTGTTGTAAACTGAAGCTTGTATTTTTGGAAAAGCGTCTTTAGTTTTCGGGCAGACAGTATTTTGAAATCATATGGAAATTTTATATCAAACTGAAAGTTTCCTGACTGTGTGCATTTCTTTGGTGCATAAGCCAGACAAGCCGTGATCGAGACAATAGCCGTCGTGTACAAACACACGAAAAGAACTCAGGAGATGTGTTCGCCGATTGGGCACAATAATACAAAGCATTTTTTGTGCCCAATCAGGAGCCGGCATCGGCTTGAATTTTTGGAAATGGTCGTGTGAGAGTCGGTACCCAGGGGCTCTTTCGCCCGTACTTGAAAACTTTCCTTCCGCCTTTTCTCCCGACCCGACTGACTGCCCTTGAGTCTCCGAGGATGGCATCACTTCTGCGATGTCGATAATTTTTGGGCACTTTTCGGTACGCAGGTAATGAATTTTATTTGAAAATATGTTTTACTGATTATTCTAGTTATATAAACAGATAATTCTTTAAGCCTATTTTATGGGTATTTTCACCCTAAGTTTACTGCGCAGGTGGGCCTGCGGCGAAGTATCTTGTTTTTTTATTAAAGTGATAACTTCAAGAAGTCCCGCAGTGGTCTGCCAATGGGCTAAAAACAGCCATGTTCAATTTTTGAGTTGAGGTAAAACGAGGTACATTGTCATTCCTCGAAATTATGTCCCTTCTTCCCTTCAAAAACTATCATGGCTTCACAGAACCTCGACCATTGTAGTAGGAAAGTGACACATTTCTCGAAGTACCCGACCGTAACAGTGAAGATAATACCTTCATCATTAAAATTCAGATCTCTTTGTCGTAAAAATAAGGCATTTAATTATACGTTAATATTTTGGAAAATTCGTTCAGTATATCAATTCAGTCCTAATCAAAAGGAATGAAACAAAACAAACTCACTTCAAGCCGTCAAACAAACTCTTTTGAGAGGTCGAAACTCATCTCCGACGTTCACGACGCATCCAAAATGGCCATGTTACACGCGAAAGACGGCGAAAAATTGCCGCATGGAATCATGGGAAGACTGCATAATCCTCCTTTTTTAAAGCCTTTCCCCTAGAACTTCGGCCAGCGCGCCCTGTATTTTATAAGTTGATCGAGCCCTATTACACACGAATTTAAAGATATTTTTAAGGGAAATGACTGTTGTTTAAAAGGTAAAAAAAAAACCACGTAAACGCATTTCATCGCATTTAAAGAACAGATGCCCAACTAGGCCGATACGGTACAAACTCGTCTGCGAGTTGTTACCTCGATTTTTCGCTCATATCTTAAGGCAAAAAATGATCCAAATCGCTTCCATTTGCTCTTAAAAGCACTTTTGCATTCGAAATTCATTGCAAAAAGCAATTATCGACTCCTAAACAGGCCGCTAAAAAAGCAAAAAATACTCCGTGACGTCACACACTAGATGACGTCAGGGCGGACACCATTCATAAATACATAAATAGAAATACGCGGCGTACGAGTTTGCAGCTGGTTAAGAACACGCGCGGTTCACTCGAATTAATTCATTATGTATCAATTCATTGTTTACAATCGAGTCGAAGGCCTCCTTGGCCGAGTTTTATAGTTTTGTCGAAATGCACAGTGCGTGGATCGCACAACGAGGCTGAAACACAAGTTGGCTTTTAACAATTATTGAATGACGCGGAGTATGTTTGAAGAATTCTGCCGATCAAAGAGGATGTTATCCACTCATTTTCCTGTTTCTCAGCACTGTTTCAGGATAAACACGATAAAAATCGATGACATTTGTCAAGCAATATTTATTGCGTATTACCGTATTTCTTCCATTCAGTTTTAGTCAAAAATTCAGCTATTTCGTCTTCGGATAGCCGTGAATGTAATTTATGTCTAGTTCAATCAGGCATAAACAGATAGGCTTCCGCGCTCTACACAGCTAAAGCGGGTATTGTCTAGAAACGAGGCTGCTGAGGCATATACAATCGAATCGACGGAGAGGAAGGACAGTGGTGTCCGTTTGAGACAGGTTCTTGTAGAGGTGTTTGGTTTAGTGAGAGTACCATATAGTCTCGTAAAACTGAAATAAAAGTCAAAAAAGTCAAAATTTCCCATTTTAGTTAAGCGTAGCCGAGATGATTTATTTGTCTACTAATTGCTGTAACTAGCAGTCAACAAGTACAATTAAGGACATTGAAAATTATAGCGGAATTAAAATCCCGACTTCATCTCCTATGAGTGACGCCATCCGATAACGAAGTTGGATGTGAAGGCGCCAATATATTTAAGGAATAAACCTTCACTTCACTCTCTGTCATTTTGATATGCATTCAAATCTTTGAAGCAAAAAATGTTGTAATTCATGTTCACCTTTCAACACCTTGTGTTCACATGTAGGACATAAAAAGCCTCATTTTGGAGAACTACATTTCCAGGAGGATCTTTACGCTCTTCAACTGACAACACAACCCGATCAAGCAGAGACGCGTGAGGCAGAAAAAACCAAAAAGATCATTAACTTGAAAGGTATGAAAGAAATGTTCTTATGTTTTTTTTCCACGGTCTCTTATTATCACCGGAAACATTATGGTCTTTTGATACTGGGTTAAGCCAACGTAATCAAAGCGTTCAAAGGTGAAACACTCAAGGCGCAGGGCTAAGGAGATGGGATGAGCGATCAAGCTCCGCCAAGCTCTGTCTCAGCTTAGAAAGCGTTGCGTGTTGGCTTATCCAACCGAAAGCCTCGCACATTTGAGTCTGTTCGCTACTCCAATCAAATTTGTTTAATTTTCCTTATTTTTACGTCTTAGTTTTAATAATTCGTTCATGACTGATTACAAGGTCAAAAGGATATCTCGAAAGGATATGCGATGAAACCTGCTCGTACACGTGCTCATTATGAACATTTGAACAGTTGGTTCCGTTGTACAAAAAGGGTCAGTTTGTCCTCTTATCTTTGCGATTATTGAAAACTGAATCATTGGATAATGCAATTCTAGAGCTCTGATTGGCTTAGCCATCATGGTATATGAGCCATTTTACCGTCCTCTCCAATTATGGTAACTGTACGCGCCTCCTCAAAGTTAAAAACAAGCTGAAAATAGTTTGTTTTTAGAAATAAAGTCGGGAAGAATTCTCGATATTTTGTGGACGTTTTTAATAAAACAATTATCCCACTGGCCCTTGTTGGATATGAGATGATTGTAGCCAACTCACATCCAACGCGCACTCGTGGAATAATTGTTAATTATTACTATACATTGTAGTCACTATCTTTCCTCTCATTCGCTAAGAGCCTACAGTTGTTTTTGGAAATCAGTGCAACCTACAGATTAATTATTTGGCTGCTTGTGGCATCCAATTATGGAAAGGGCTTAAGACAAAATGGGGGACAGCTCACCCAGAAGGCGTTGCGTGTCCCATTTCCCCTTCAGTGGGGCCGATATTTGCGGGGAGGGGACAGGTCATTTCAGGTCGTCTGGCGAACAGATTTGGAAGTCAATTTGGAACGAACACAGCATTATTACACGGATTTATTGGCCCTATATCTACCCCGAATGATTATCTAAATACAATATTCGATGATGCTATTAGCTTGTGTAGGAGTTGCAAAAACAATGCCCCCCCACGGTCCCCACGGGAAAAACTTCAACTTGTTGCAATTCTCTCCCTGCGTGTGAATAGTCTTTCCTTACAAGAAAGGAATATGTTATTTGTAGATCGCCCCGTCAAATAGAAACATATTCACTTGCCATGGATCCCACAGGAATAAAACCGAAACTTCATTCGTTTTGCGAGTTTTAAGAAACAGAAAATTTCCATTATTTAGCAGTATTTGACCCTGTCACGTTTTTCAGGAGAACGACAATAATTTTTGGAATTGTCATACAGGTGTGGAATCAACTACCAAGCCATATTAGAAACTCAAGTTCTCTTGCGTCATTTAGGTCTAATTTAAAAACTTTACTGTTCAAGATTAAAAAGATTAAAACACGAGGTGTTGGGGTAACCGTATGTGTAGCCATAACTCTCGTAAGAAAGAAGGATTAAAAATAAAAAGAAACTTGCCTGAAATTTTTCAACTAAGCGTCAAAGGGATGTCAGTACAGGCTGATGGTAATAGCTGGAAGGGCCGCGCAAAACACATAACGAGTCTTTTATACAGCACTAAACGCGTTCGATCTCCTGATTGGCCTGGGAACCACCGCCTGCACACTGCTGATAAGAAACGGGAAATACCTCGAAATAAAATGACATTATGATTCCATCTTCTCATCATAATGCTTGTTTTAAACTGCAGAGGATTGCAAACGAACATCCCACGTAGGATCTATAGAAGACCTGATCAGCAAAAATATACAAAGTAAACACATTGAATTCAATGTGTCTATTTTGTTATTTTGTTTGTCTATTTTGTTAATTGCCTGTTATAGACCACAGAACAAGTTTTATTGTATTTTATTTTTATTTTTCTCTATCCTTATTACTTATTATTATTATTAATAATAATTTCAGATTAATATAGATAATTTTATGTAAAATTAACATTAGTACCATTTGAATTAGTAACATTTTAGGCATTTTTGTAAACGCATTGAGGAATAAGAACCAAAAACGAGAAGTCCAAAGACTACAGCAAAGGTGATTCAGGACAACGTGTATCGTTTTTTGATAACAATATTTCGGCTGGCCAGACCAGCCTTCTTCAGGTTTACAGACGCTACTGAACTTATGTAGGAATCACAATATTATATAGATGGAGAATGTCGCAATAAAAATTGTTTCAAAGGGAGAGGCGGAAATGACGTACAAAACAAAAACTGGAAAGGAAAAATACTAAGGATATGGATTACAATAACTCATCACGGCGGCTTAGGCCATGAGGTTCAAGAGTCGTGGCCTTATCTATCAAATACGACTCAATGCCCTTAAGAACTGAGTCACGTGAAGAACGAATTTTCTCTGGTGGGACTAACTGCTTGTCAGTATGAGAATGGTTAGAGTGAGAGATAAAGTGTACAGAAACAGAAGTGGGTTAAGATTTAATGCTAGTTTTGTCGACTGCACATCTGTGTTCGTTAAATCTGTAACAAGAACCGCTAATATTATTAGTATTACTGTCATGCTACATTCTGGGGGGGGGCGAGAGAGACACCGGTTAGGAGTAACTATACACTAAAGCCGGAAAAAAGTGTAGTTATAATCTATACTTCTCAAAACGTTATAACAAAACCACTGCATCGCACAGTCGGCAACCCAATGAAGCCCCCACTATGGTGGTCTTGTTACTTATCTGCTAGCAAATTAGTGACTAATCTGTAGGTTGGGCGAGCAATGCATGATTTTCAGTAGCAATGTCAAACTGTGTTCCATGCGATGCTGTGTTTGCCCTTATTAACTGGGCTTGCCGAAGGCTGGCCCAGTTTATAAAATACCCTCGATTTTTTCTCCGGGGGGGGGCTATTTCTAGCAATTCTCGGTGGGGGTGTGCTGTTCTACCCTTCAAATCCTGACCCTAGACCCTATTTCAGACCAATACATATTACTTAAAATTGAAGGCCAGGCTGATCGAACAGCTAAGCAGGGGTTACAATTATTTTTGCCCAACCCTTAGCTGTCCGAACAGCCTTGCCTTCAGTTTTAAGTGTTATTTTGTATTGCTGATCCTGATCTACAACAAGATCCGGCTTTCTCTCGCTGCTGTTTGTCCAAGTGGTCCTTGCAAGAATTGTTTTGCAAAACCTATTAGGCAAATGTAGGGGAGTACCCCTCCGGGATTTTTTGTTCACAAAATGAACGCAATCAATTATTAACTGACAAGGCCTGGGGAATATTCCTGGAAATTCGTAGTGGGGGTGTGTTGTCCGGCTCTCCAAATCCTGACCCTCGACCTTATTTCAGATCAATACCTAGGAGACGAATGTAAGGGAGTACTCCCTCTGGGATTTTCGTTGTTATGGTGATAAAAACTATAAATTATTAACTTGGTAACTTTTAAGCATGTTAAGCGAAGGCAGTTATTAAATGAAGATGTGTTTGAAGCTAGCCTACTGTGCTTTTTCGTCGTCTCCTTCATAAGATGCTACGATGAGTACCTTTTGTGGTTTTTCTTCACTTTTTGTTGAAGTTTAAACCTTTTGATGAGTTTCTTCCAAATTGCAAATCTCTCTCTGTGTGTAGCTAGAGTGCGTGTGTGTGTACTTCCATTGAATATAGAGGTCTCTCAAGCTATCATTGGCACTTTTTTTCAGTGCCTTTTTCAAAAGATGATAGGATGAGTCCCTTTGGAGGTTCTCTTCACTTTATGTTGAAGTTTAAACCGTTTAAAATGTGACGGCCAATGTCTCTTTTTATCTTCAGCGGAATTTTACAGTTTCAGCTTGTCCGGTCGCTTACGCGCCGTTGGACTTAACTATGTGTCGCAACTCTTTATATACCATGAATTGACAATTACGGGTCGCAACTCTTTATATACCATGAATTGACAATTACGTGTATGACGTGGGTATGGCATCAATCATCTGATTAATGAGTTGTACTTATTTTCGTGCACAATTCTTTGGCGTTTTTTGTGTTAACGCGGAAAACTTTAAATCTAAATGTCTCTCTATCCTTACAATATGAGGCTAGCTTGTGCTAATTTTAAAGTTTTAACTTAATTGCTACTAGAGGATTGTTTTTCTCTGATTATTTCGGGGGTGATGTCTTTGCTCTTGCGCAAAATTCTATTACGTATATGACGTGGGTATGTCATCAATTAATTGATTAATGAGAGGTTCTTTTTCGCGAGCAATTGTTTGGCGTTTTTGTGTTTACCACAGAAAACTATAAATCTTATTGTCTTTCCAACCCCACATTTTGAGGCTTGCTAGTGGCAATTAAGTTAAAACCTCAAAAGTAGCACAAGCTAGCCTAAAATTGTAAGGATAGCGAGACATTTAGATTGATAGTTTTCCGCGTTAACACAAAAAACGCCAAAAAATTGTGCACGAAAATAAGTACCACTCATTAATCAATCTGTTGATTCCATACCTACGTCATATACGTAATTGTCAATTTGTAGTATATAAAAAGTTGTGACATATAGTCAATGCAATTAGTCCAACGGCACGTAAGCGACCGGACAAGCTGAAACTGTAAAATTCCGCTGAAGAAGACAGTAAAGTCGAAACCGGTCCGGAAAATGGCTTGTTTTGGTTGAGACGGCTGGATCAGTACTCAACCATAAGTACCATCCTTAATTTCCACTGCAAAACCGCAAGGGAGGTTCCGTTACGGGGAATGGGAAGCATGCCGAACCTAGACACCTTCTCTTGGCAAGAGAGCCCGTGCAAATTATATAGAAAGGTTAGAAAGGTTTTAAACGCAATATCATGCAAAAACAAAACTTAACGTTAATTTGCTTTGTTAGTTTTAAGAACCAGAATTGAGAAATGTACTGCTTGTTAATAGCGTTTTATGAACCGTAGAACAACAATCATTTTTGGAATTTCCGGTTAAGTCAAATTAGTCACGTTATACTGTCATATATATACTATATTTTGGGAAACGGAGGGATTGGGCAAGGGTCCGTGAAAATAACGCTAATCAGTTCCTGCTCAAAATGGCTAACTTGCTTATTGCTGCGAAGCCTGGTGGCTTCGCAGCAGACTAATTCAGGTCGCGTGCATGACAAGGCTGGGTTGCCTGTGCCCGAAGCTAGCTTCATTTGCGATTTTTGGATGTAAATATGTATTTATGTATGTATGTATGTATGTATGTATGTATGTATGTATGTATGTATGTGTGTATATATGTATGTATGTATATCACCGCATTTGCCTCGATTTCAAGAACAGCCTTCGAAATCGAGGCTCTTTCGTTCGCAGTCAATCGATTCAGAAAGAAAACAAAAGAACACTCAGAACAACAAATAATATGTGATTGGAAAACTTTAAGCCCGGGAGAAATCCTGTTTCGTATAGCAAGCCACGCTTTTGCAAGGGACGAGTGTGAATGCAAGTGAAGGTAAAAAATTCCCGTGAATTGAAGCGATACGTTTCTCAATGGCCAATGGAAACAAACTACAACTGATGCAAATTATTTGAAATGTCATGCTTTACTCACAGCACTTCACTTTCCCCTAGAAACTACTAGTTTTTATTCATAAAGGTGGAATTTGAAAAGTTACTATAGAGCCCCGACTTAAAATGGTACTCGACTTTCTTGTTACGAAAGTCTTCCAAAAGGGTACAATGTTCAAATGAGTTTGTTCCACTCTCACATGATATTCTATGTCACGCAATGGTCGGCGACAGGGTTATGTGGTGGCCTGAATGTGTACAGCCAACCCCTCCCCTCAGAAGACAATGGCCTCTTGGCAGCCCAGTTAGAATCGCCTTTGGGCAATTCTTGTTTTCGTCACAACAATGTCTGTCTGAATTTGCTAAAACGTGGCTAAAGAAATTTCAAGTGCATTTTAACAATTTGACATCTAAGTCGAATGGAAAGCAGTTAAAAGTCACCAGCTGAGGCTTAACAATGACAACTTTATTGCTACCAACAGATGCAAAAGTAACAGGATTTTGCGATCAAATAAACAACATTAAACGTTCAGAAATTATAACCTTTTCGTCAGTCAAACCATGAGGTCCATAGCTAAGTGTCTGCTGACAACAGATTAAGAATCCACAATCTTTGAGCCCAGAGTAGGCTTTCTAACACAAAATTACCTAGTAAACTACACACTCACGAAGCGTTTTTGTTCTTGGCACAAAGTATTTCAACCACATACCTGAGTTTTGTCCCCGGTTTTGTCTGTCAACGCATTCGGTAAATCACACAATAAATGACTTTGCCAGCAATCACAACACTTCCGAAAAACACTCATAATATTTTCACATTCAACACGGGCGAAACATGGTCAAATTACTCCGAAAAACTTTCGCTTTCTCCACTTGAATCGTCCCATAGAAACTTTTCTCGACCCACACAGTCGATTTATTCAAGATCCCGGATGTAAACCAGTGAGCCCACTAAGTCTTTGGCCTGTTCAGAAATCAGCATCAATTCCATCTCGTCCGATTGGTTTCACCCCTAGAACCTACTTGTGAAGCCCAAGACTTGTTACTGCCAAAAACAAAGCTCGCAATATCCATTCTTTCCGTCTCAAGGCCGCGATCAGTCTTTCACCCGTGCAGCCAAATGAGACGAAAGTCGGATTTACCGAAGGCGTTGACAGACTCAGGACTTTGTCAATCGTGAGACTTGTTCCTTCATAAGGCTTAATGTTGCCTTCCGGGAAAACTTTGCTCAAGGAAGCCAAAAAAATTCTAAGACAACCCACTACGAGAGCCGAGTTCAGTCTAATACGGGCGCTGATTTCAAACTGACATGCAGAGAGAATTATGGGAAGTTATGAAAAGAAGTTTTTTTTCTTTTTTCGGGAGGAAGGGGGTTAGGTTAGCGTATTCAGTAAATATTCGGTAAAGAGTAAACTAATAAAAAATTACAATAATAAAAACAAACATTCTCCACCACAGGACTCTGTAAAGGTATATGAGAGAAATTTCTATAGCCATGTCTTAGCAAATCCAGTCAGATGTATATTAATAGAATTATTAGATTCTGTTTTTCTCGATAAGTATTAGAGACTTTAAGATTCGACGACGCGACGGCGACGAGAACGTCGCTGAAAAAGTGAATTTGCGTTCTTTCAGTCTTTATCGCAATTATTCCTACACACTTACTTTGTCAAATGTAGGCGAACACTCCTGGAGTTGAATTCCTAGGCACCATATCCAAGCACAGTAAGAGAAATAAAATTTCGTCGTTGCTTGTTTACGTCCTCGGTAAAACGCGAAATTAGGCATGTTCACGTCGTAGTTGTGCTAAAACGGGCAGAGAAATGTACAAAAAAGCGTGGTGCACGTGCAAAGTTGTTGTCTTGCTAATCAAACCTATTGTTTTTTTGACGTTCTCGTTACCGTCCGCGTCGTTGGATCGTAAAGTCCCTATTATCAGCCTCGGCCTTCGACTGGGCTGATAACACTTACCTCGAACCTGATTATTTCAGATACACAGAGACCTCATTCAATAATTATTAATCAGCTCTTTACAAAGATCCTTTCTTTTCTCACAACAGATCTCCGTATGGTCCAACCAGGAATGTTTGTTGCCAATGCCACGAAGTACGCCAACCGAAAGCGAAGAGTTGGAGCCCATCACAGTGGAAACTTGAGACAGATCGCCTCTGTTATTACAAGGAGACGTGTCTACAATTTGGAATTTACTGATTATTCGGATATAAAATCCTTCTACAATATGATCGAGGCTGTTTTTGCAGTCAAGTTGTTGTCACGTTAGATATAATGGAAACTCGAAATACAAAATTGATATGAAGTAGTTTGAAAATTATTTTTAAGGTCTGTCTCATTTTCAAGTTTCGAGTTTGTTTCATTATGTAGTCAAGGTTAGTCAGGATTTTGTCCACATGAGTGTTTTCCTATTTTGAGCTTTTGATTTTACTCATACTTGAATTTATGCTTAGCTCGCAAAAATTACTTAATTCCATTTTTAAGGATATTCTTGCTCGCTCTTTCCACAGATGTGAGTTTACGTAGGTGGTCGTGTTTGGAAAGTCCCGTTGAAGTTTCTGTTTGGGTTTGTTAACCAGCGTTTTAGTTTTTCGTTGGCTTGTAGCTTCTTCCCGATCGTGGTCGTGTGAGTCCGGTTATACCAAAACATTAACCACACCAAGTTTACCTTGTTTTTCTTCTGACGGTCAGCTAACCCAAACATTTTCAGCTTTGGCTATGAAAAAATCGCTACTATATGGCTTGTTAGCTAGTCGCATTAAGTGTAGGAGTAGAAGTTCAGTAGTTGATAACTGTTAGCAGTAGAAGATAAAGAACGATAAATCCAATGATGTAAGAAGAGTACTCTTGGTACCTTCTCGCCTAGCGAGCAAGTGGCTCGAACACTCCCACAAAATAATTCTGTAGACTTGAAGGCCCAAGGAACAACCAAGAGAAGCAAAAAAATATTCGGGTCATCAACAGTGGTTAACTGTTTGAGGGAAGGGCGGAAAACTAGTGCCTGCATCTTCATAACCAAACTGTGACAAAAATGATGCAATGTGATCGAGATGCGATGTTCCACTGTCTTAGTAAACAAATTTATAGATTTGGTAGTCCAAATTCATTAAATTTTGGACGCTTTTCAATTTAACTTACCCCATTATCTATAGTAAGTAATCTTTGTTGACTTGTAATCTGCTTACAAAACTCAGAATCTTATAGATTTTCGAGACTCAAGTTCATCGATTGAAATTCTGATTTTTTTTTAAGATAGTAGAAATATAATCACGTCTATGTGAGTGTGTGATAACATGTTGCTTTTTTATAATCAGGCTATTACTGGAAATGAATCTTCCAGATCACCAAGTGAGATGCAGCTTACTCCAATGAAAAAAGGGGGACTGAATTTTTTTCATTGCGGTCTGTACATTTAGGTTAGTCGAGAAGGCAACCAATAATACGGATAACCGTGACATTTCTAATGGCCTGTGTACAGCCATCCGCTTCCCGATTTCCTCCTCGGAGGGGACGGGAAATTGAATGCATGCTAGAGATATATTAACCTTTATTATACCTTGCTTTTTATTAGTAATATCTTTGTTTGTATAGGAGATTTAAGTAATTTCTTGTCAATGCAGGTTTGTTAAAACATAGATTAGGAAAAACGAATCGGATAAAATCCGGCGTCTCGGAGTCGACATGATGCTTGAATATAAATTGCAATAAGTATTTAGAGCTGTGTTGTTTACATGACAGTGTAAAAATAAAAAATATATATACACAAATACTGGAGTCTGAGTGCACTGTTACATTATATTTTAACTGTCTTATAAACAACATCTCGTGCATTAAACAATCAAACATTTTTCTGCATTTCACAGGGTCCAGAGGAGATGTGTTTGTCGTTAGAACATCAAAACCCGTCGAAAACCTCGGAAAAAATGGGTTATTTTGATCGCGTTACAGTTTCGTTACACATTTTCTATAGACCGCAAACCAAGAGACTGAGGGCTCGCAAGATCGGCTTACAGTATAATAAGATTTGTTTCAGGCCTTGGACAAATTATTTTTCTATATTCATGCATTCAGCCTTTCCCTCAAAAGTCACATGAATGTGCCCTAATGTGTTTGATTTAAAATATAAATTTATTAATGGGAGCTTCGCTTTTAACCCTGGCTAAATCTATTTATTTATTTATTTATTTATTTATTTATAGATTCGTACAATGTACAGGGGAGAGAACAATAGGACACGTAGTCCCCTACTTGGTTCACCCTCCTAATCCAACCCCATAAAATGTAGAAAAACCAACCCCTTACCCCAAAAAACTAGAATTAAATATTAATAATATTAATATTAATATTAATAATATACTATATATTTAGTATATACTAAAACAGTGGATAGTGTTTTTCGCGCGCTCTGATTGGCTACTCAATCAGTGAATATCCTGCACTATTCACTGATTCACCTCCAGTTCCTCCGAGCGAGCAACACCAAACTCACGTATGTTGCGAGCAAAGTGCCTTCCCAGTTTGCTGCCGTAAACGAACAAAGAAATTTCACAACTAATCAAGCAAGCTGTTTCCGAAATACACGAAGAAGGTGACGAAGTTACTCGCCAATGTCGATGTTATTGCAAAACAAAAACAACTAAGTACTGTCTAAAACACGAAGGAAAATCTTATCCATGTCATGGCAAAACTAAAAGACAACAGATCGTGTTTCGTAACTAGATGACGTGTATTTTATAAATGCGTGCAGCTCGTGCAAGGTAAATTATGCTAATTTCAATCACCATCATCCTTCTTTTTAATTTTGAAAAAAAATCTCATACGTCTTTCTGTTTCTTCGAAACTTCAAGTTCCCTCAGTTTTTTCTGTTTACCTTGTTTTGTTTTAGAGAGAAAAACGGAGAAAAAACCTTATAACTAACCTCAATAAATTTTGTTTACATGCGGTTGCCGGATTTACAACGCAGTGAGCGAATCGCCATGGCGCGTTGCACCCGAGAAGCAAAGTTTGAAGAAGTACAACGCCACTATATATATCAATATATATCAATCTAATTCTATCACATGACCAGAAGGCGGAGATCCCATGAGATAGCGCAGCGCTTGCGCAAGTCATTGCAAGATTCGCGCTCAACGCGTTAAGTCTGTTCCTCGGATAACACCAGAATTTTTTTGGTTTTCTTACACATATAGCTGGAGAGGCTAACGTAGTTGGTCTCAGTTACACCCAGCTCAGGCGCTAACGTAGTTAGGGGCCAGTAATTAAGCGACCACGGCTCAAAATATGCCACAAACCCCGGACGACGTTGCCGAACAGGGTCAATCGTCGGAGAAGGCCTCCGCGAATACAGAACTTGCGAACCTGTTTACGGCTGCTATGGCTCCGTTCGTGGGTCAGAAGACGAAACTTAACGAAAATGTCAGTCTGCTGTTGAGGGGTCGCGATCCAGAGTCGGAGGAGGACGGTGAAACCGCCTCTGCCGAAGCAGTCGAAGATTCTGATCATGAAGGAGTGGATATGGAAGCCATTCTATCTGCTATCCTGGACTCTAAGACCACGGACAGAGCAGCGGCTAGGACAGGCGACCCTTTTTTACAAGAGCTCGCTTAAGATCTCTTGGTCGGAGAGCAAACCTCCCCGCCAATTCATGAAGGTCTGGCGGGCATTTTTAACGGGCTTTTGTAAGAAAAGATGCCCGATGACAAGATCAAGGCGAAGCTAGACAAATTTTGGAGCCAGCTGTCCGCCACAATGAAAGCACAAGATGCTAGATCTCAGAAAGGGCAAAATGCTCTCATCGGCTCCGTAATAGCCATGACCAAGGCTACCGATTTGGTTCTTGCAAAGTACAGCCAGGATAGAGATCTGATTACCCTCTTGACAGACGCTATCGCAATGGCGCTTCAATTCAATCAGGAGGTTAACCACTCGCGGCGCGTGGCAATGAAGAAGGAATTGCATAAAGATTATGCAGCACTCTGCAACTCGTCCACTGTTGAAGGCTCTTCGGAGTTGTTGTTTGGCGACCTCTCCAAACTTGCTAAGGACATTTCCGAAGCCAACAAGTTAACTAAGAAGATTCGCCCGCCGCATTCCACGAATTCCCGCGGTGACAAGTACGGGGGACGCTCAAGTTATGGTTCGATCCAGGGAAACAGAAGATTTCACCCCTACTCAAAAGGGAAGCCCTATGAATTTTTAGGCAAAAGCCGCTTCTCCAAACAAAGAAAGAAAAAGGACGGAGACAGCGGCAATGAAAATGCCAGAGGTATGTGATAAAAACATGACTCTCCCTAAAGGCCTCGAGCCTAGTATACTAAGTACACTCAAATTACAAACTAAATTTCAAGCAGGACAGCTTCGAAATTTCTTACCTCAATGGAAAACTGTAACAAGCGATCCCACTATACTTCAATTTGTTTCCGGGGTCAAAATAGAATTTCAAAACAATTCTCTGCCCACGCAACAACATAA
>BOPM01000938.1:106967-127139 GCA_022179025.1 Porites australiensis | reverse complement strand
AAAAAAAAAAAAAAGAAAAAGAAACGCCTGCATTTCTAGAGTCTCGCAGCTAAAGCAAGCTCGACTAAAAAGAAGCTAAAAGAGGAAAAAGAAAAGAAAGATCTTATTTTGGTGTATCAGAAATTAGTTAAACAAAATAAGAAATTGAAAAAAGACTATAGATCAAGTTAAACCAAAGAAACAAAAAGAACCAAAAACATTTGATGATTATTTTCAAGGATGTATTAAAAATAAAAAGATTCCAAAAGATACACCAAAATATTTAAGAAAAGCACTTAAAAGAGCAATGAAAGAATATGATGTTGGAGTCAAACATGAAAAGTCAGCTCTTGAGAAGTTTGCTGACAAATACTGATGTAATTGAGGGAAACCAGGAGTTGTACGATTAGGATATTTTAAAGATAATTATCTCCTCAGCTCAAGGGTTTTATGAGAAATCATGGAAGCATAAAAATTCGTATGATAATGGTAATTTAAATGGAAAAAAAAAAGATTATCGAGAAAAAAGGAATAATATCACATTCAGGAGGAAGCTTATTTTTCTTCTGAAACACATACTGAAGAATCTTGAAAAGACAGACATAAAAGAAGATTTTCAGTTCTCCCATAATGGGTAAGCATTGGGAATATTTCACGATCTTCTACTATGGTTCTACTGTGGTTATTTTCATAACCCTATACGTAGATGACGGCCACTAGAACTTGGCATTCAAACTTAACACACAAACACTAAGAATACTATCAAAATGTGATCGTGTTCCCGACGTTAATAAATGTGTAAATTTACTCCATTCAAAATTTCAGGTTTATGTTCACAAATGATGAGGGAGAAGAGATGGAAATCGCATTTGGCAAAGATTCAAATGAGGAACTCATAGTCGGTCAATCTGGTACCCAGTTTTCTCAGGAATACACATTTGAAACAGAAACTAGACGGTATCACCTTATTGACACCCCGGGCATTGGGGATAGCAGGGGCATTGAGAAAGACAGGGAGAACTTCGACAACATTTTGGCCTTTCTGACCTGTTATGAGAAGATTAATGCAGTGGTTGTACTTCTCAAGCCAAACAACCCAATACTGACCGTGGGCTTCAAGTTCTGTATCATCGAGCTTTTGACCCACCTCCACAAGTCTTTGGAGTCCAACATCATCTTTGCCTTCACGAACTCCAGGGGAACCTTCTACAGACCAGGAGACACCCTTCCTGCTCTCAAAAAGCTCCTAAAGGAGAATAACGTCAACATCACCCTTTCTCCAAAAACCTATTTTTGCTTCGACAATGAAGCATTCAGGTATTTTTTACATTTATTTAGAGACATTCTTAGACAAGGACATGTTAACCCAGTTGTCAACATGACACCGTAATTGTTTTAGGCTTGTTATTAACTGAAAATTCAACCAGATAAACTAATTCATTCCGAGAGTTTATGGAGACACAAAGGGTACGCATACGCATAATGCCCATTTTTACATTACCCATAAAACACCTTGGTTACCCCCCACTCCCAACATTTATTTTACTTTTTTAGGCTCAAAAACGATGAAAACGTCCAGCGGCAAATGCGACGACCATTCTCATATGCTGCAAATGAATCCACCCAAAGCCATTACATAATTTATTGAAACCACCCTGGAGGCTATTGAGCCTGGCAAAAATTTGTGCTAGTTTATGTTCATGTGTTGGCACGTCTCGTATAGCCTGTTCACTCCAATCATTCCTCTTACAGTCGAACCGTACTATTTCGAACTCGGTTAATTCGAAGTCCCCGCTATTTCGAAGGAAGATCGAATTCCCTTTGATTTAATACCCTTCCCCTTTGAGCTTCCCCGGTTATTTCGAAACCCCGCTATTTCGAACTTTTTTCCATTTCCCTTAGGACTTCGAAATAGCGGGGTTCGACTGTATTATATAAATTATTAAACGCCAAATTGAATGAAATACCAGTTGAGCTTTCGCGCGAAAACAAGATATCTTCACATGTACTTCCAACATAAATACATTATACTTTATTTGTCCCAAAAGGGTTTTTTAGGATAAAGGTACAATTAATAATTATTATTATTCATTCAAAATATTTCCCCAATTCTGATTGGCTAAAAGCACACGCATAATTCACCAAAACCAGTTACTGATGACCAAATTTGGAAGAATTTTGTGTTTAACGAGGAAATGACGTCAAAAATGCAGCCTTCTACAGGTTAATGCACCGTTAACCGAGAAGACCTGTGGACAAGATTGAGTTGTTTTCGTTGTGAAAACTAAAATGGCGGACACTTCACTCGTTTCAAGGGTAGGAACAACAGCTGAAACTAGGCGAAATAATGGCTAAAAACATAGCAAAAACAGCAAGAAGACAACTCGGAGGGCGATATCTGCTATTTGGAGAATATTTGCGGAGCTGGACAAACCTAAACGAACACTATCGAAGGTAAACTTAACATCGATGCGGGTAAGCTTGTTTCAGCTATGTTTTTAAACTAGCAATTATTTTGACCGAATAATAAAGCAATTAATGAATTCGGCTTTCGTAGGATATGAAGAATTAAGAAGATCTCGGAGGGTGTTATCCACCTCGGCCTTACTTCGGTCTCTGTGGATAACACCCTCCTCGATCTGCTTAATTCTTTATATCCTACGAAAGCCGAATTCATTAATTGCTAAATATCTATTACAAACAGAGCCTATAATGAACAACGAAGGTTACTAACTTAAACTAGTAAAAACTATATACACTGAAATCTGGTTAAAAAAACGTCTAACATTAGTTTTTAAAAAGACAACGCTTGAAGTCCCTTAAGCAGGGGTCTCGGTGTCTTGGCGAGTCTTGGATTTACCATTCGCCACCCCTTACATCATAAATTGTGTATATTTGCCTATGTCACAAACTGTGTTTAGTGATTAAACAATCATTTTTATGTAGCACCTTTTCTTCCATTCAAGTTCCTATCCACGCGCGGAAGTGAAAGGGTAAAACCGTTTTTATCGTTCTTTGCCTTGATAGGTTTCTAGCCAGCCATAAGAAAGGAGTTCCAATCTCAGGCGGAGACTATAAAGACTACGAATCCAGCTGGAAAAAGTCTCTCGAAGCAACTAAAAAGCTTTTTGAACTCATTAAAGACATGCCACCTCACGAGACTAAAAACACCGTGATCGTGAACGAGGCAAGGAACTTCACTGTCGCTATGAGCAAACCAATGGCTGAAGCTGTTGACCTTATCGACAGAAACTCAAACGAGATCGAAAAAGCCAGAACCAAATGGAAGGCAAAAGACGATGAAATCCAGAAGTCCCAGGAGAGGCTTTATTTCAAAGGCTTTAAACGGAAGAAAAACGTTCTGCCTCATCCCATAACTGTTTGTACTCACAAAGATTGCAGGGAGTACAAACTTATTGGAAAGTCGAAGCAGCAGGAAGCAATATTTAAACAGATCTGCCATGAGCCCTGCTACGAAGTTAAAGGAATTCCAGTTACAACCACTAACATCCAACAACTTTATCAATGTCAAGCCATGGCCGCTAGCGGAAGATGCAAGAATTGTAAGCACGACTACAGAGATCACATGCATATGACCTACACTACTTCTCTTGTGGAGGCGACATTCTTGTCAGATGTTGTACAGAAAGAAATCAACGATTTAACCAACGTGAAGGATAGGAAGGAAAAAGTCATAGCCTTGCTAGAGAAACGCATTGAGGAGTATGAAGAAGAGAAGCAGGTCCTTTATAGGTGTGCCAGCCACTTAAGTGCATTTCTCAAGCGGAATGCCATGATACCCTACAACGATTCTTTCAGCGACTACCTTGACATGCTGATCAGCGTCGAACAGACCAACGAAGACGGGGATAAAGACAGGATCGCTCAGCTAATAAAGGACAAGCAGACATATGAGATGATGAAGAAAGCTATCATCGAGGAAACCTCGAATCCCGCGCACAGCGAAGAAAAGGACATTCAAATAGAAAAGATCTACGAAATGAGAAACCAGCTCTGCTCTCTGAAACACAATGGCAAGGATCTCAAGGAAGCCCTAGGTACTGTAAATTTCAGCAAATAATCTAAGTTTCTAAGTTCTTTACCATGTCCAAAAATACACGCTAATGCGATCCATCCACTTTAATTTGATGACGGACATCACGAAGTGTCCCCTATCCCTAATCCTCACTTCGTGCATACGCCTGCGTAGTTGAGTAAAGGGGTCAGAACAAAAAAAAAATGGAAAGAAAAGGAGAGTAAAAACTTTCCAAAGACTGTTATTTAAAATGAAATACGTTGCGTTGGCTCCTTACGTGCGTTTATGTGCTATTGCCGGCCTTGGGCCTTGGGTTTTAATGAAATTAGGGCGGGAAAGTCTGGCGGGAAATTTTAACTCGATAGCTAAGCCCAGAAAAATAAAACGAAACAAACCAAAATGGCAGCGGCAGTCAACAAGAGCTTGTTTCTTCTACTCTACCAGCTGCAAAGAAGGAAGACAAGGCAAAAATATAAAAAGTAGTAATGGGTACATGAAATTTTTCAAACTCGGTTATTATTTCTTTGTGATTGTGACATGCTTGTAAAGGAGATGAGAGAAAATGACCCCATGTCCTTCTTCTACAAATACTTTAGAATGACCCCGGAACAGTTCTACTACCTTCTTTTCCTCGTGAGCCTGTTGCTGACGGTGAATTTTCCCCATCTCTAAGCGTGTGGGACCCAAACATATGGCAAAGCTATCACATGACAAAATCCGGATATATGATTGGTCGAATCTTGCAGAAAACAAGATGGTCAGATAAAATTTGAAGTATTCAAGATTACACAAATACTACTACTATTGTGGACGAGTAATGCTGCTTCTGTCGTGTTTTTTGTTTTTGTTTTTGTTTTTGTTTTTAAATAAAGTGAAGATTATGCTAATTTATGACGAACCTCTATTACGCGGCCAACCTCCTTTTTAAAAGCTGTCCTAGCGCGTACTCCGAGAGTGGCCGCTATGAGAGGTTGAAATGTATTTGCATTTCCGGACACAAGTGGAGAATTTTTAGTGATGTTATAGGGCAGGTCTAGTTAGTTTCAGTTCTCGACTTTGTTGCTTAAATTAAATCAGGTCCGTTGAATTCGAATGTAATTTTAAAGCGTCCTTCAATAGTTCAATCTATGCACGTTGAATAATATGGACGTTGTAGACCCTCTTATGACTCTGATAACGTAACCCTGCTTAACAAGCTAATACAAAACATGACTATTTCTTTGTAGATGACATCATGTACGCTAGACAAGCAGCACTACGAATGGAAAGGTAAAGTTAATTATAGGATGTGTTAAAGATGTGTATACTCTGTAGGAATAGAAAAGACACAGGGAAAAATGGCGGCTCTACACTGCTAATTCAGCCGTCTCTCTTCGTCTTGTACCGTTAGGGACGTTTCGCGGATTAATCGTTCCGAGCACTGATAGGAGAGGAGAGACGGTTGCATGTCTTTGCGCGTAGGCTATGACGACCCCCAGCTATGAAGAACAAAAAAGAATCGCCCCACGTAAGGAGTCCGGATTGCGGAATCTGGGAAATTTTTGCTTGTGGAATACGGAATCCTGGGCTTCCAGAAAACCGCTCAAGGAATCTGAATCCCACCAACGATTGGAATCTGGGATCCAAGTTCCACGGACAAAGAATTCGATATCCAGTCCCTGGAATCCAGAATCCACGGCATGAAATCTAGAAATCTAGAATCCAAGACTGTCTTGGATTCCCTTACATTGGGCGCCGCCCCTGTTACAAAATCTTCTTTCTGTTTTACAACTTAAAGTGAAAAAAAAAAATCATACATGGTTAGTTAATAGATGCTGACATAGCTCACGAAAGCCTGACTGGCATGGTTCCTTTATAACTGAGATCATCAGGAGTTTTGATATTTAAGGCTTCTAATCAATTTTAAAAAAACTCACCAGAATTTTATAATTACAGAAAGAAGACCCACGTGAAAGTCACAAGCAAAGTCTTTGGGGAAAAGGCCAAGAGCGTAAAAAAGTAGTGTTAGCGGTTTTATCCAAAAGATGCCGAATCCATTCAGTTCCAGGACAGCATCATCATCATCAACAGCAGCTGCTGCACAACGAAAAGCCGTGTAAGCCTCTCATTTTACTGGACTGTTAACTTGCGGGTTTGTTTGCATTTATACATATGATTATTTCCGTTTTTATTCTTTATATCGATCACTTAAATCCTTTAGATTTAAAGTAGATAATTAGAGTTACGCTATACAGTCAACTCCCGTTAGTGTCCGCCATTATCAGCAAACGCTCGAAATAGCTAGGTACGGGAAGAAATTCTCTTGTAAACACTTCCATTAGGGTTGTAATATGCGAAAAAGTAATTTTATGAATTAAAATATATGAAATTAATGATATTTTGAACTCCGGATAAAGATATTAAAGAACTGTAAACATGATCTTCGCAGGTTGTTCATTCTACTGCGAAGATCATGTTCAGAAATTTTAGTTGATAGGGAACAAGGTTAGCGCTAGTCTCAATATAGCTTGTTTGTCAAAGAGAAAGGCAATAATGCGAGATAGATGTTTTCATGCCTTTATAACGGGAGAATAGTGAGAGGTAGTGTTTAAAAAACGAGCAGGAGAGTATTATCTTCGCCTCGAGTTTTTAAACCTGATAATACGCGACTGCGAGTTTTTTTAACTGCTTCAAAATCAACTCCAATTTTGCACTAATATTTAGATTTGAGGTTATTTTGGTCTAAAAAATTGGACGTAAAGTTTAGCCGTGTCTTTATCAGATATAAAGACACTCGTTAAACATTAATTTCTGTTGTTTTTTCTTTATGGATTAATAATGATTGAGTTTTTGAATGTGATATTGGGACCGAAACTGCGTATGTTAACCCTCGCAATGTTTCGTGTACGCATCGACGGGCGTTTTTTTCAGTCGAACGTGCATATTTTTCGCCGGGATGTGCGATTAAGCTGCTTTCAGGCGCGCCCGTATTTGGCAACAGAACGGGAAAGTCAATTGACGACTGCACGAGCAAATCAAACAACTGGCTTGACCAATGGCAGAGCGACAAATTGGGCACCGGAAGTCGAGTTTAGTCCTTTCCGCGCGCTTTCCCTTCGTCAAATGACGTTCCCGTTCTGTTGCTAAATCAGCCTAAATTAGCGAAATGTCGTGTCCGTAAGATTCCCGTAACAGCGCAGACGTCCCAAGCTCACGTTTTTTTACGAGAGTGGAATGAAATTTACTTTCTCACAAGAGAGTCGTTGTCGCGTTACAGGCACCGTTCAGACGTTGTATGAGAAATAAAATACTGAGGTCTGCGAACGCTAAATATCATTATTTTTACCTTTTTTCTATAAAATATATAAAGGAGACTTACCTTTGATGTAGTTCCGTGTTTTTTGGTGTGATTTCATCGATTTAGTCGACTCTTTGGCTCTATTGTGTGTCCCCTGACAATCCATTCCACTCTCGTCAGTGATCCTGGGACAACTCTGGTAACAGCGACGTGTCTGCAAGGCCGGGATGTTGGCTATACTAATTATTCAGCTGATTATTTTCGAGACCCATTCTATTCTAGGATAAGTCTTCTTTTAGGAAATCCAGAAACATTGTGCTGCAGCAGACTTAATACGTTAAAGAGCATTGATCGACTTTAAATGTGCGTATTACTTTTGTTTTTATTTTTCATAATGTTAGGAGGTGTATATCTAAGGGCCATACACCAACCATGTGGGTAGTATTATTTATTACCAAATCATTTGCGGTGAATAAAAATAAAAAGTTACTGTCAACCCCCGATAATTCGAACCATTTAGGGAAATAAAAAAAAAGTTCGAGTTATCGAGGGTTAAACTGTATAGAAAACGATCTGAAGGGAAATGAACATTGCTTCAAGTTAGCGAGAGGTTCGAGTTACTGGTAGTCGACTGTAGTATTTGTATTTGTATTAAGTCGTCACTTAGTAAGAGCTTTGTCTACATTCTGTCAGTTTTTAAGTGCTTTTTTATAATTTTTTGGCAAATTTAGAAGACGCCATTTTGGCTTCCATCCAAACCAGTGAATAGCCAAAGATATAAATATTCCTAGTTAGGGGAGCCAATCAAAACGCGCGAAATTACCATCAAATTAATGATTTGGTAAGTTCTACTGAAGAACTATTATGATTGTGAGACATATACTTAAAGGTTTAATGAAAGGTGTCTTCCCATGTTTCGGAGTTTGCTGGCAAAACGTAAACAATTCGTTCCTGACAATCCCTTTTTTTTTACGAAACCGGGAAGGCTTCCGGCGTCTTGGGAAAACAAGGTATATGTTTACACTAACACGCTTTAGTGAGTTATATTATAACACAGTGTATACTAAGAAGTAAGAGTGCCAATTTGATTTGTTGTTGTTGTTTGTTTGTTTTTTTTTTTATACAAATCTCAAAATTTCGTAAAAGTTTTGAGTGCCTGAGTGCTGAAATGCATTTGTTTCTTTTTGTTTTTAACACGGGCAACCGAAAAATAAAATCGTGCAACTTGTTTTGCAACATTGCTGCAGAGAGAGTTGAAAAGCTATGTTCCACGTTCTCCATCCAAAACAAGCTAACATGATTTGTCGGGACACAGGAGTAATTCGTGGGTGATAAAACGTGTACCATTGCTCTTGACTCGTTTTGCAGCACTGATTTTGCAAAACAAGTTGAACGTTTTTGTTTCCCATTTAATTTTACTCTTATACCTTTAAGGAATGCGAATGATTACTTGACAATGTCTATTAGTCCCCGGCATTTATAGCTGGGCCTTGAGTCGTTTCTTTGTTAAACTAGGATTTAAAAAAAGCGAAGGTTGCATTTTTAAAAATGAATGAGGGTTTTTTTTCCCTCATAATTGTTTGCTTATATTGATACTAATAGTTTTATAAGTAGCTTAAATCAAAATATAGAGCGAGTTTGTTTACATTGCTCCTAATTGATAGAAGTCAATCAGGAGCCAATTTCAAACCAATTCATTTTACCACTTAACTGTTACCACGTTTGCTTTCCAAAATTGAGTGATTTCCCAGAAACACATTGTGGTTTGGTACAAAAACCAATCGCTCTAACTGTACTTTCAATATCCCAGTAACGTTCAGCTTTCTATGGTGCCTAGTAACCTGAGACCCAGGGGGGACTAACTGAAGTAGGAAATATTTGCGGGCGAAATCTGGTTGTCTGCTTGAGCGTCTTAACATGCACAACTATCACACCAACATCGTTTTCACCGTTGAAAAGAATCGAGACCACTTCTTTGACACTGCTTTCGCTTATAAGAACAAGTTCAAGAAACCAGGAGAACTACGGCGCCCTACAAAAAAGCTAAACGCATTTTTGGTGAATTATAAATATTCCAACAAGCCACCCCCGCTAGGTCGCCAAGGATGTTGTATTAAGTACCAAGCGGCCTTTGTTTCTCACTTTTCTTACTTTGGCCAAATTAATTGGTTACGGACCTAGTCACAGTGTGTTTCAAGGATAAGTGTGTGCGTATTTCTATTATTAAAAACTCTTAAATTTGCTCAGTTGTCAGCAAACCAGGCAGATAAAAGGTTTAGAAATAAAGACAAGTTGAGCTGATTTTACTTGAGTTGTGACTACACATTATAAAAACAAATTTGCAACTGCCTTGCCACAGTACTAACGCCTCGCGCATCAGTGCTCCTACAGTTATTTGCAATTTGCGTCAGACTGATGCTATAAAGCAATTGGTCACGCCAAATGTTACCAGGGCAATCTAAATGATCCCATGAACTACCAGGCCCTGGATGTTCGAACGTTGGATAGCGCTTTTTTATCCAGTGGATAACGCTATTGGATTCTTTACTTCTTATTCGGTGAATAGCGTGAACACCTTTTGAACAACCAGGGCCAGGAGCTAGAAGTGGAAGATGTTATCAGCGCAGGGTTTTAAGGTTGACTTGTCTGCAATATATATTTTTTTTCAATAGGGGAACAATTCAGTTGTTTTTTCAAGAGTTTTTCTTGCGATGGAGGGGAAGGGGGGAGGGGGCAGTGAGGGTGGAAGGGGGACTGTCACTCATCACCGGTTGGTTCCTGAATGGTCCTAAAGTGATCTTCCTAAAGAACACGGCTAATTCAGTGTTGGGATAAATATCTTGGCGTGGCAGCTCTGCGGATCGACGACTCGTCAACCTTCCAGGTTTGGCACTGAATGAAAGAACTTTTGCATCACAGGGCGAAGTGAAACTTTTATACAGTTATTTAAGGTTACTCTCAGGAAACAGGACGAACGATGCAAGCACGGTCCATGTTTCACAGCCCGCGGTGCACTGAGCCCCATTTTTCAAAGCGGGAAGTTCATTCAACTCTGAACACGCTGATTGGAAAAATGGCCAAACGTTTGCTTGATTGAAGACCTCTTTGATCGTTTTCATTCCATATGGAACGATGCATATTTTCCTTATAGATTCATTTAGTTTTCGGTTTAAGCCATTGAGTTGGTAAGCAGTAACGTCAGCAAAAATAGATCTTTCCACCGATGCCTCGTTTTAAAAATTCCGATTAATCCTCGACAGTTACACAAAAATTCAAGTAACACTTTGGGGAAAAACGCACTGTCAATTTCGCCAGTTACCTACTACTCTTTGCAGATTAAATTTGTCCCTTTCCGGTTAGCTAACCACAATTCTATGCAATGAAGTTCACAAAACACAAATGTTCAGTGACTTTTTTTAGACCTTTTTTAGACCTTTTTTTTTGTACTATCCTTTTCAATCAGGTTATCTAGCACCTCGATATGTTACAACCATGATAAACTTTGTAAATTAGTACTACTAGAACTTTGTTGTTGTCACAGGCCTAACAGCGGCTAATTACATCATCGGCCACCGGTAGGTTCCATGTACAGTGTAGCAGCCAAACCTTCTATTAAAAATTTGTGGAAAAATAAAAAAAACTTGAAATGTTATTGGAACTGATTTGCAGTTGAGGTCAAAACATGTAGCTGAGTAAACAAAATTGTCTTTCTTCAACCATGTCCATGGAAACTCACAAAAGTTGCTGCTTTATTTATCACCCAAGTCCAAAAAAGTCTGAAATTGCCAATTCATTCTATCAGTTTTAATGTATACGTAGCACTGGCGCTATGATGACAAACCTTGCAAACGGCGATGCAATCCTTCGATCCTTTACCAAACAAATCAGACAAAACATGGCAATTAGCTTGATAAGAATCTTCTATCCACGATCTATCTCTCGCTTGGAGTAAAATCGCTGAGATTAGTGAAAATCAAACTGAGATTCGCTTGAAATATTGAGCGTCCGTTGATTTGAGCGTTGAATTGAATGGAAGCTCGCCTTAACATTTTTAAACATGCGCTCGCAGTTTGGTACTGTGCAACGATTTATGGGAGTGACGTGTATGTTTGTATCCAAACCCCGCGCTATCATTATGTCTTGGCGGGAAAGCAAAATTACAATAAGCTATAAAATGTTCTTACCTGGTTTTCCTCGGCCTCTACCTTTACTATCCTTCTAAATTTCAATCTTTCCTTAAAATGGGGAAAATAAAAACGGCATTCTTTGGTGGTCGTTCTCATACACTGTAACCATATCATGATCTCCATGATGGGATCCTGTCTCCGTCTAGAAAATCACTAGACTAAAACCCAAAAAATTAATGTCTCTATTTTTTGAGTAGAAATGGCTCTAGTGAAAGGGGCCCGATAAGCATCACATGGTTGAAAAAATTTGTCCTGTGGGCCAAAACGGTTTTCGATGGGGCTGCAATGATATTTTTTGAGGTCGATTTAGACCAAATTGACAAAATGGCCCCACGAAGGGTCAAATCAGCTCCAGGGCCCATAGAGCTGAATCAGCACGTTGGGCCTGAAACAGATCTTTTGGATTTAGAGTGTGGGCTTTAGCAAAGGCACTAGCGACCACTAGCATTTCAAAATCATATGCAAGACCACGTAAGAAATATAGAAACACTACCAAAAGTGCGGCATAATTAGGAGATTAATAACTCTAAAAACTTGTGAAATAAAGATTAAATTCCCTTCACAGCGTAGCTATTTAATGTTAATTTGAAAACTGTAAAAATTGACGCTGTTCAAAAGAGTCTTAACCGACGGTTCGGCAATACTGCCTTCTTCAGGGTACAAGACTAAATCAAGTCTACGTGGCTGCAAACAAAGAATTGATTTGTAGTGTAATACACCTAATTAATAACTTTAAAGTTTTCATGTCTTCTGTTTACTTCAGTAGAGGGTCATCTTTTTAACTTTCAAGTGCCACCTTCTTATATTAAAGTCTATTGTAACTATGTACTCATTTAAAAACTCAAATCTTGTATGCTTGGTGAAGTAGAATCATGAGCCGATATTCCTGAAACTTTCCTGTCAACTGCTGAGTACCACAAGTATATACCTATTTAACGCAGAAGTGTTTTCTCCCATGTTGTGTTTTCCTTGGTTTAGAAATGATGCTTGCAGTCGGTTAATGGTTCATTTATTTACAAACCGATTTTGTGCCCACTCAACCAAAATGCCATTCAACCATGTCGAGTCAGCGATGAAATGTTTTACCGCGGCTGTTCACAATCCACAAATTCAGCGAAACAAGAGGGGAATATCAATATTTTGGGGATATTTGTCATCTTTAAGAGGCACAGAAGACGGAAAGGAGGCTTGAGGGCGAGAAGAAGTTTTAAGTTGTTGCTTTTTTGGAATAGTGCAGAAGCTTGCAAAGAACATTTACTTCATATGAATGGACAGCTTTCAATGCTTGCATGGCTGATCATCGCTTTTGTTACTGTGGCTGGTACTGGAACTCTAGCTTACTTTTACTAGTAAAAGTAAGCTAGAGTTCCAGTACCAGCCACAGTAACAAAAGCGATGATCTACAAATTGCTTAATTATTTCATCAGAATGAAGATTGAAGCCGAACCTGATCCTGAGCCTCTAGAGAGAGAAACAAAGTTAAAAAGAACGTTTCGGGTCCAAGAAGGAGAAGATTCCGACGGAGAAAGAATTAACATATTCAGCGTAATTAATAACAGTGACATGGCGATCGAACGAACTTGAAAAAATCGTCAGTTCATCAGTTACTTCGTAGTTGGCTAGTCAGTTAGATTAGTTAGCTAGAGTATCAAAAACGTATAAGTTTTTTCTTGTAGTCGGACGCCATCGGGCTAATGTAAGTAATATGCAATTAAAAGGAACAGACATTGTTTTGCCCATATAAGCTCCTTTTCCCTTGTAATGAATAAATTTGACAACTGAACTAACTAATTTGCTTTAGTAATTCAGCAGATACTCGCTACAAAGTTCATCTCCTCCGTAAATTCTGTTATGTGTTTATTCAAGTTATATTCACTGAGTAAATTTGCAAGTTTCTTCAGAGAAATGGCCGTCTTGAGATCACACTACATACATACTGATTATCACACAATTGCCAACAACTTAAGACTGCTTAACGCTAATATGCCTTGGAAGTCCGCCAAAAGAAGTATCAGTTTGTTCTATTTAGTTCCATATGTATTACTAACAGTTTACGCTCAAATCCTCGTTGTTCCGTGCTGTACCCTCCAATCACAGTAAGTTTTGTCAAGATTAAGGGTGATCACTTCTAGACATATATACCTGTGGAAAATCCTTGTGAAGAAACTGGGCACAGGTGTCCGTATTTCGAATCCTTGTCCTTTGCCTTGCTTGACGCTACTGCATACGCTATGGCACCAAACACACACACAGAAAGAACAGTAACTCCGACAAGTAGTCCACTGGCAATAGCAGAGTACAATGCGGCGTTGACCAGAGTCTTAATGATGTGGGTTGGTCATATCGCGGAATAGAGAGCAAATGGTAACTCCGCGAGTGACACTGAAATTCTGAGGCATGGGGAGATTAGAGATCACGGGTTTCGAGAAAAAATGTTGCAGTAGTTATGCCAAAAAATCGACACTGGCAGGATACTGGTAGAAATTTTGGTCAAAAATTGGATATTAATTATGGAAAACGAAATCGGTCTATCACGGGGTCCTGTTCTTTCTCCAGTTGGTCCTCTTTGATGGACTAAAGGAGACAAAAAAATCAAATGGAACGTTTCGGTTCGTCCGGCCGTGCCCGAGAGTGGGTAGGGTGATCAAAAGGCTTCATCGGAAGAGATGTTAATCAGCGACCAACAACAAAAAATTGAATTCTCTTCTAACTCTTTCTTTTTATAAAATTCAGAGTTTAATTACATTTCACTTGAGTAGCGGAATAACCTTCCTTTTCCGTGCAGTATGCATTTTTTCCCAACATGACGCTGACATTGGCGAGAATAGACTGTGTGACCAGGTAAAGGAATGTTTATGTGTGAGGCAAGGAGCTGGGACTACTGTTTTATGCTAGTTCGCATTCCGTTTCTCTCAGTTTTACCTTTCTAAAGCTGTTTTTACATACATAGTCCGTAGTACGCGTTTTATACCTAGTCCGTGTTTTATACTTAGTCCGGAGTCCACATTTTTTACCTAATTAATCCGTGTTTTATACCCTGTCCGCAGTCCGTGGTCCGCAGTCCGCAGTCGGTGTTTTATACTGACCGCATTTTCCCCCACCCTTTAGTTTGTCTTCGTCTCCGTGAATACTTTTTCATGACTAAGGCCAGTTCCGGAATTATCGAAGCGGGAAGAGGGGAGCAGAAACTGTCGAGTGGTTAGAGGTTGGAAAAAACTTACCAGAAGAGTTAAAAACCTTAGTTAACGACCAGAATAGGAAGGAAACATTGAACTTGTTTTATTTTATATTTCGAAGGTTATGAAGTAGAAAGTGCCGAAGTCAGCTATATATTTCGCTCCTGCCTATTACCGCAGTCCCCCGCAGTCACTTTCAGAGCGCTTTCCTTGGGAGAACTTAATTCTCAAATTTTAGAGCAGCCTCAGGTACGTAAGAATATTTGAAAACTTTTTCTATTTCTATTATGTCAATATCAAATTCGCAATCTCGAATAACGAGATTTGCTTTTTATAATACATAATATAAGCCAGTGCGGGGATCCGTCTTGGTTAAGCTTTATATCATGTTAGATTGAAACTGTTGCATTTCTCTGTTGCCTACTCTACATTTTGCAAACGATTTCTCTAGTGTCGGTCAGGGCTCTTTCAGCTTTGAAAACGATGCTTTGATCTAGTATTTGGGGGCTTAACATTTGTTGCGTTTGATATCTCTTAGTCTTGGGGAAGTGGCCTTGTGAAGCTTAGGTGGGTCTTGGAACTAGCGACATTTACCAAGGGAATTTCGCGCTAATACGGTGAGGGTGAGCCATCCATGTTTAATTTATCGAGGTAACGCGGTTTTTAATGGCCATCGTTTTCTTAGTATTACGAAACTATTAAATAACTTGTGTCACAATGCACTTAACCAACCACTTGTGTTTGACGCCTTCATTCCGGTAGCCAGCCTGTGAAGATGGCCCCTTCGCATCAAAGCTTCGGGACGAACCTATTATGGGAGAACACTTACTGGTTATTTTTCGACAAGCTGCGGTGCTGAAGCTAAGACGAGATCCGTTAAGAACAAAGTGGTAGACAATTTAGCAAGAGATAGGTTATCAGGCTACAAAACTTAGATCTACTGACTTAATTTGCCTTGCCCTCTGTATCATGTGTTTACTCATGTACTTGAACAGTGCTCCATGGCCAAGGCTAAAGACGGACCAGGAAATTGAGCAACTTTAATTCTCAGTGGACAAAAATCTTGTACCGGAATAATTTAAAGAAAATTGCACTCTTTTTTTTACATTTTTCAAGGCCTAAAACAGTAATTAGTCATCTGTAATAATACCAAAGAAAATTTCTCATAGGGGTCCGAGAAAATGAATGTCAAATTTCACAAGAATTGTGAAAACACAGGTAAACTTCTGAAAATCTCATATGTAAGATGCAATTTTGTGAAATTTGGTGGTGTCTCTTAGCAACAGAGATTCGGGCAGTAAACCATAAGTTTCTGCAAACCATAATGCATCTTGAGCTTTTTGCCTTCAGAGACACAAACAAAGCAACCAATAGGTTATGATTAAAATTAAGTGGGAAAAATATTCAATTGAATCTACACGTAAGTTTCCCCGTGGTTGCAAAGTTGTCAGTTATAATAAATACAAAAGAAACTACTCACTGTATTTGTGTTAAATGTCTCCGTTACTGCTCTGTATGCTTTTCAAATAGAGCAACTTCAGAACACTCCGCCACTTTACTTAAACGAAACGTTCCTTTGTAGCGAAGGTCTCGCGCGCGAAGCGCGCGCCAGCGGAGCACCATGGGTAAGTAAATCTACCCATCCCAGAAAATTTGGCAATCACGTGACCGTACACCGCCCGTCCATCCGCACCACAGGCATACCAATGCAAAACTTGGGGTAGTCTGTGAGTGCATAGTGAGGACTGTTTTTGGCGCAAAAACAAATGGCCACCTGCGTTTTGTAAAGCGTAAGCAAAAGCAATTTAGAAGTTCAACGAAGTCACTTCAGAACAAAACGATATTTTTCGTATTGGTTGACGGAAATTGTTTTTACTTTTACATTTTTTAAATTTCTGATTGAGTATGTCCTCTAGTTTGGATTATAGAGATAAGGAGAGGCAGAGAAAACGAGAAAGTAGGCGGCAAGCAAGCCAAGCTCAAAGAGAGAAAGAGCGGCAGAGAGCTATAGAAAGGAGGCGAAACTGCTCTGAAGAGCAGCGGGAAAGGGAGAGAGAAAGAGACAGAGAAAGGAGGCGCAATTTTACAGATGAGACGAGCAACGCGAGAGGGAGCACGAGGGAAACAGTAAAGCAACTGGAGAATGAACGAGAGAGAGCAAGAGAATATAGACGCCGAATTAGCGACGAACGGCGAAGAAGGGAGAGAGAAACTGCAACGGGAAACAGGCGTGGTATAAACGAAGATGAACGGGGAGGAGGAGAAGGTGAGTGACTATCTTCAAGGTTAGCTTACTGTTAACGTTAATTGCTGGTTTTCAGTGTCACGCCATTCAAAATAGATCAATTGAAAATAAAAATCAAAACCGTTCAATAGATAAAGTCCAGAATATGGGAAATGAAAAGAGGTAAATATGCAAAGACCCTCGCCAAGATTCAGGTGAGAGGAATATTCCGTATACGAGGTATCCGAAGAAATGTTTTACCCAAATTTATAGAGATTTGTATGGAGACGCCATGCTAGTGCCCATCCGGCTGAGCTCCAACATGGCAGAGGGAAACCAAAAGAAACATCTGTTATCGAGTTTTGCTACAAAAGAGTGAATTTATTCTTCGACAAACTCATAAACATTAAAGCAATACTTTTTCTAATACGTGAACTGTGTAGATAGCAAAATTCCTTGAAATAAGTAATTTTTTTAACCTACATGACAGCTCTCTTAGCTGTCAGTATAAATGCTGCTTCACGCAAAAGCTTAGAAATTCAAGCGTAATCACAAAACCAAGAACCCTTTTGAAGCCAAAATTTTCATTACAATTAGTTTTCAGTTGCTCTAATACACCGTCAAAGGAAAATCTCGGTAGGATCTATAGTTTTGTAGTTTGAATTTTAGTGACGTCATGTGAAAACTAAGTGGATACAAGGCGTTTTGGCTTTTACAAAAACATCTTGAAAACTGTCTGAGGTTAGCTGTTGTTTTGTTTGTTTGTCCAATCAGCACACGTCACCTGTTGTCACGCAGTGTCGAGTTTCAGACAGTCGGAGATCTTATATTAGGGACTTTAAGATAGGTCACTACGGTCGACTGGGACGGTTGGATAGATACCACGTCACGCAAAACACGCGTGACCTTTTTGTTTTCGCCGGGTTTTTCGTCGTGAAGACAACGGTGAAACCAATAAGAGTTCATGCATACAGATTGTCACTTTTCTTCTAAAACTGAGTAGCCAATGGGTTAAATATGCGTTGGGTTTTGTTTACATTGATTTACCTATCGGTGAAATAAAAAAAAGAAAAAAAGCGAAAAGTCTAAGTTCATTCATAACTTAGCTCGCGGCCACATGGCGACTGCAATACTGTGCTTGTTTTCTAGCTACTAGTGTCGTCCGCCATTGCAGAGGAAAATTGCCGAAAAGAAAGGTAAGGCTCAGTTCAAACGTCGATCTTTTCATGTCGCGAACTTAATACCTATTTAGGTCGGCCCAAATGATATACTTCGAGGTTGATTCAGACGTCGAAATTAATTAGTCGAACTCAATTTATTTTCACGATGTTCGATGGTTTAAATTGCTTGCCTGAATTTCATCCGATTGCTTCGAGTCGTTTTCTCCTCTCATCTAGAATGCTTTGAACAAGTGAAAATAAATTTTAGTAATTTGTGCATTAGTTTCGGTACATGAGAATTTCGAACTGAACTGGGCCTATTAAACAGTGATGATTGTAGCCGCCTTTTTTTTACCTTAAAACTGTATTTTTATCAGGAAAAGATTCAGAAAGATTTCATTAACTCAAAAGGTGTTGGCTTAGGAAAGGAAAGTTCAAATAAAAACATCGACTAGTTTTGGAAACTAGCTAGCTTTAATTTGTACCCTTATTCTTCTGATTGGTATAATTTCTTCGAATAAATAAGAACTCTTCCTCAGTCATTGAGCCTTCTCCGGAAGAAATTACAAGCGAGTTTCACACATGACTTCACCGCCGTCTGTTTTGTTGTGCGATCTTAAATTGAAAATTTTCGCGCCCACGCCGGCCGTATACTTATCCAACCGTCCCAGCCTACCGTACTGGAACCATCTTAAATTCCTTAAAATGCCTAACAGACTGCCGATGAATATTACCACTTACACGTTTATCATAATATCGTTAGGCTCCGGAACATTTTGAAGGCATAGGAAGACCGTCTTCTTCTCGTAATGTCATCTTAACCTATCTCAAGAATGCAATGCTGACTTTCATAATGTCACACTACTTCCATATAAAGAAAAAGTCCATTATTATTTCCCTTGTTTGGTCAGGGACTGCGGGTTTTACATAATAAACATTTTGAATAAACTCTTTTATCTAGGCACATTCGTCCGATTCTATTTGAGTTCCGCGATCGTCGATACATTCAATACGATATGGAACTACACTTTCTACACTTTAATACTGGCAAAGACCAGAAAAACAACGCTTGAGTCGTAGGCCTCGCGCGATTATTCTGGATAATTCGTGAGCTGAGAACGCAAGTCGCTGGCATAAAAATTTAATATCTTCTCTAATTACCCTATCGCCAGATGCCGCCTTAATCTTGTTAAAAGGTGTGACGCTTTATCGAATAACTGACTACTGATGATTCGACCAATCATGCGCAGTGCATTTCGCCATTTTGTTTTCGGGGAATCTTTCGCATTTCGCACTACTTCAGTGGCTTCCAATTTGCACACAAATCAGTTCATCACTGCGTGCTCTGTTAAATTTTCAGGATGACCCTTTACGAGTTCATTAGTTTCTTTAATTTCTTAGTGGTTTATATACTGTGGAGCTACCTAAACTATGGCCGGCGCCGTGAGGTGAGAATGACAGTTCTAGTAATACAGTTATGTATGTTTATCCATTACGTGATCTATAGTCGCAGATGTTCTCGTAGCTTTTGGATATTCACTTCCCCCTACGGCCCGGTTCAAATGTCGAATTTAAATTACATGTGCCGAACCTAATGCGAGCGTGAATCGATCAAACGTCCTTTTAATTACTAAGGCTTACTTTCTGGCAAATAAAATGAACTGAATGTAAAAAGTGAAAGAGAAATAGCACAAAATTCAACTTCTAATTAAATCCTTTCTTATGGTTTAGAATAAACTATTCTCGACGCTGAGAATGTTTTGATCAAAGCTGTGTAAATCGAGCTGAAACTGTGCGTGGAACCTTGCGTTTCCTGTATTTATCTCACCTATTGTATGGAATATGTGTGAAAATCTTCATTATGAATTGGTATATTTCAAAGAGCTACACAAGCAGCAAGAATACTATTGACCGACAATATACAGAGCGGGGGCAGCTGTAGTGTCAACTATTACTAGTTTAGTTTGAATTTTAGTGGCGTCATGTGAAAACCAACAATTAAGTTCAACTGTTAATTCAGACGATCGAACTTTACATGTGCCGAACCTAATTCGAGGCGAAAAGAAATACAGTCGAACCCCGCTATTTCGAAGTCCCAAGGGAAATGGAAAAAAAATTCGAAATAGCGGGGTT
>BOPM01000938.1:89724-97245 GCA_022179025.1 Porites australiensis | reverse complement strand
CTCTAATACTCTAAAAAATCTAAGTAAAAACATCAGCAAACTTGTTTTTTTAGATTTCTAGAGAAAAAAAACCCTAAAAACTGGAGTCCTTAGCGCCCTAAGCATTTATCTTAAATGTTCTGGCAATGTTTAAAGTGATTGAGATGACCAACTTCTGCATCCGCTCAAGTACACTCCGTGCTCTCGCTCCAAGTAGTTTCCTCACCGACTTCTCTAGGTGATTAGAGTAACCACCCAGTACGTCAATTATTACGTTGTACTGTTCAACCCTGTAACCATTGTATCTCTGCTTCAGCTCCCACATCATGGGCCCATACTTGAGTGTCTTTTCCTCATCTTTCTTAGCTCTACTCTCAATCCATGGGCAGCTCATTTCAATTGTGCAGACTTCTTCCCTCTCGTGGCTGACAAGTCGTGCTTCGATCCTATTTGCTCTAACTTCGTTGTGCTCTGCATAGATGGGAATATCCCAAAACGCCTCACTCGTGGTGTTCTGGTAGGCTGGTTTTGGCATCACCGGTGAGTACCATGGTGGAACCTCTCCTATTAACCCGTGCTCTCGCAGGAGCTCAAAAAACAGAATCTTCAAAGCTGCATTATGCCTGTATAGGTACTTGGTTTGTGCCAGGAAGGAACATCCAGCCAATACATGTGCAACGCTCTCAGCTACCTTCCCACATAACCCTCATAGGACTTCGCCGTCGGTGGAGGTTTGCGTCTTTTCCTTTGTGTAGAGCTTCGTAGGTAACAACTGCTCATACAGTTCATACATGCCCGCGATGCTATATGTAGGGCATGTAGCCCAACCTTTTAACCATGCAAAGCAGCTGATTGTGCTTAGGCTCTCATCTTCCCCTCTGATACGGAATAACTTTCCTTGCCACTTTTTGTCTTTAGCGATCTCCAAGAACTGTTTCTCTTGAGATTGCTTCAAACAGATTCCTAGCTCTTGCTGCAGTCACCACCTTTCCTTCTGTTGTAACACACACGGGATTTAGGGTGTCAAGCTGAGGTGTGATGTTGAGTTCTTCAGCGTACTTAGCAGCTTCCTTTACAAGCGACTGGTGGCCTGATGCCGTGGCGTGTTCTTCAAATTCTCTAACTGCTTCCACAGTCTGGTCCGAGTTCTGATACAATTTCAGTAGCGATTTGATTTTAGTGATCTTGTGCTCGTATTCGACTGATCGCAGGCCTCTACCCCCTTGCTCCCTCAGTAGATATAACAAAGAAGTTAGGCCAGCTGGGTGCTTGCCACCGTTCTCAACTATGATCTTCCAAGCTGCAATAAATTATTATTATTATTATTATTATTATTATTATTATTATTTTCCTCATTAAACACAGCTTCTGGATGACTTGCTGGAGTCTTCCTTAACAATCAAGTTATCGCCCGTGACCTTAGCAAGGTGCCCACGGACTTTACGAAGGATTCTGGCTGTAACCAGTAAGCACGCTCTCTGCAATAATTCCAAACGACATGTAACACCAATCTCCGCTAACCACTTTTCTATATCTTTCAAGACAGTTCCTAATGCACCAGTTATGATTGACACCACAGTTACTCTACGCGATTTCCAGATCCGTTTGAACTCCCGCTTCAGGTCTTGGTAGTTCTCAATTTTCTCTTTCTCTTTGTATTTCACTCGGATGTCAAACGGACAAGCAACATCAATAATCAGGCGTTTGCGTTCTATCTCATCCATTAGCACAATATCAGGCTTGTTGTGTTCAATCTTGTTGTCAGTTTGTATTTTGAAGTCCCACAGCAGCTCGTTATTAGTGGATTCATACACACTGATTGTGGCTCATGACTGTAATATTTTTCATCCCTGTCATGACCCAGCTTTCCACATAGGTCCCAATGAATCACCTGCGCCACCTTGCCGTGCTTTTGAGCAGGTTTCTTGCATTCCTACACATTATGGCTAACTGTCTCATCGCCTTCTCCACACTTTCTACACTTTGCATACACATTTTGCTTGTCGAATTATCCTCTTGATACTATTAGTTCTTAATGTTTGGTCTTGTGCTGCCATAATCATACCCTCCATCTCCTTCTTTAGTCTCCCTTTTTTCAGTCACTCCCACGTCTATTTGTCTCTTATTTCTGCTGTGTTCCTACAAAACTGCCCATGAAGTTGTTCTGTTGCAGGTGCTCTTTTCTTTCTTGCTGTAATGATGCGGCTGCACAACATTTAGCATAACATCTCAGAATTTTTTCCTTGTACACCACCTCCAACAGGGGCCGTTACAACTCTCAACACACCGGCTAAGACTACTGATCTCACTCTTTACAGAGTCCTCAACACTTGTTAATCCTCTACTACCCTCTGATCTTTTAAAGTAAAGCCAGTCAACATCAGCCTGCGGATGCAAAGCATGATGTAGAGTCATCAATTTGCCCGTTTTCCTATACATAATCTGTAGCTCTTCTTTCGTCCACTCCACCATTCCTACCGCATATCGCACTAATGCTATTGCCCTAAAACTCATTGCTTGGACCATATTCCCACCATTCAGTTTAGACTTTAATATTTTCCGTACACGACGGAGTTATTTCTTCTCAATTTTTCTTTTCATCTCCTTCAAGCATTCCTAGGTATTTATAAGCATCCACAACACCATCATTCATTGCTCGAATCAGTCTTTCATCCGGGATTACAATACCCTCTGACTTGACCAGTTTCCCCCCTCTTCATGAACAGGGCCGCTCATTTTTTAATTCCAAATTCCATTTTGATGTTTTCACTGACTACTCGGACAGACTGTAGCAATGTATTTAGTAACCTGGTTTTTGCTTTTTCTGTAGAGCTTTAAATCATCCATGAACAGAAGATTTATTGTAGGTAATCCATTCCCAAGATTATATCCTGCCTTTACTTTCAGTGTTAGTAGGATCAGTGCCAATACAAACAGTAATGGAGAAAACCTATCCTCCTGAAAGATTCCTCTCTTAATACACACTTCACCCAGTAATGGTTACCAGCAATCCGTTCCGTCTTCCATTGTTTCATACTCTTTTGGATTACCCCCGTTTAGTTTTCTGCGATACCAAACGTGTTCATGCATTCAATAATCCATGAGTGAGGTACCATAACACATAACTCATAGCAGCTGGTCGTCTGTGCCTCGCACGTTTCTTCTACATCCCTTCTGTTCCTCTGGCAATGAACCCAGCATCCCTGTAAATAGCTTCCACATCAGTGGCAGGTATGTAATAGGCCTAAAGTTTGACACGTCACCACCTTTTCCTTTGACTTTTACTACCAACACAGTTCTCCCCTTAGTTAACCATTCTGGTACTGATCTCAAAAATAGGCACTCATATAATTGAGTTGCAATTCTCTCATGTAACGCTCCAAACTTTTTCAGCCAGAAGACCATACCATCTGGACTCGGGGATTGTCAATTAGGCATTTTCCTTAGCTGGTTTTTGATCATGGGTGCAGAAATCTTCACCTCGCCTTGCTTTTCCAGGTCGCCCAGCTCATTCTTTAGATCTTGCAACCATACGGCTTCTGCATTGTGCTTCGCATCTTTTTCCCAAATTCCGCCACACAAATTTCGGCACTCTTCTGCATCTGGTATCACATCACTGGTCCTAGCAATCTGTTTTGTTTATACTGTTTAGTTCTCCCCTCATAACGCCTTAATGTTGCTGCCTGGGCGGTCGCCCTTTGCTTCAGTTCGTCTAGTACGATTTGGTAGCCCTTATGCCGGATATGGCATTTTCTTTCCAATTGCTCACTAATCTTGGCTCTTGTTATTTGACCAGTTATCACCCTTTCTAGGCTACTAATATCTTTTCTCAACTGCATTATTATTATTACTATAAACGTTTTCAGTGCTATTAATTGCTTCCTACACTCTCCTAGAACCGGGGCCAATCCACGGTCCAAAGGTACCAGGGGAGTTTTTTATGTTATCCCTAAGATACACAAAAACCCTATGGTGGGGAGACCTATTGCCGCTTCCCATTCGTTTATTACTAGGCCTATTAGTACTTTTGTTGATGAGCTTATTAAGCCTAAAGTAGACATGCCTACGGTACTTAGGGACTCGGGTGAGCTGATTCAACTGCTGGAAAATACGGTCTTGCCCGATGGAGATTGTTTCCTTGTCACTGCGGATGTCGCATCGCTTTATCCGAACGTTGACACTAAGAAGGCGCTTATAGCCCTTGACCTGCTCCTTCGTGAAGCAGGGGCTCCGGAGACCCCACTTTTGATTCAGCTCGCCCGGCTTGTTTTTGAAAACAATTATTTATCTTCGGAATTTTGTCCGGATATTTTTCATCAAAAGTTTGGGATTGCTATGGGCACTCCTTTTTCTGTCACAGTGGCAAACGCGTTTATGTATCATCACGAAAAGGATATTGTAGATCATTATTCCCAATATCTTATCTTATACAAGCGTTTCATTGATGACATTTTTGCTATTTGGTGCGGGCCTAAGGACACCCTGCTAGAATTTTTGGGCGCTCTCAACAGCAAAGATCAACGTATTCAGCTTACTCATTGTATTAGCGAGCTTAGCATTTCTTTTCTTGATCTATTTCTCTATAGAGATGGGTCTTCAAGCGTGCTGCAGTTTTCCACTTTTCAGAAGCCCCTTAACAAATACCTATATATACCCTTCGAGTCGTTTCATCCTTCTAGCAATAAGAAAGCCTTTATTAAAGGGGAATTAATGAGGTATGCTAGAAACAGTTCTTCCTTTAAATCTTTTTCGGAGACTAGGGATAGATTCTGGAAGCGGCTACGGTTAAGAGGGTATCCATTTGCATTTTTGCTACCACTATTTCGCGAAATACGATACAGCGACAGAAAGAAGTGGCTTTTGCAGAAAGCTAAGAATAGGTCTCAGCGGGCTACTGTATTCAAGACTACTTTTAATTGCAGTCACGCACGTATTAGGAATGTAATCAACAGGATTATGCCAGAAATAGACTGTACCGTATGTTACAAAGCTACTGTAACATTAGCTAATCTTTGTAAGTAAGTTTTTTGGGGCCACGGTTTTAGCTAAAACCGTGGCCCCAAAGTATTCTTACGCCTTGCGTAAAAAATTTCACAGCTGTGCCTGTTCCTTTTCGTAAATCCGGCCAAACCTTCAATGTTTGCGACCATCATTATTTTTAGTCATATTATAGCTTAAATACAGGCGTTTAGTATTTGATTGTAAAACTCCCTGAAGAAGTCTACGTTAGCTAGACGAAACGCGTAGGAGAATAAACAAGTTTTACAGCAACAGTTCGCAGAGTGCTGCTCACTAGTTTAGTTTTAAAAAAAAGAAACCTTTTCAGTATGTGCACCGTTCCTAGGAGGATGATCTTTTGCAGCTCATTAATGTTACTAGCTCTAGGGAACTTCCCTAAATTCTGGTCCATTCCCTCTCTAACGAGTCCCGGCGCACCAACAATAACCGGCATGCACAGTCTCTGTTCTCATTCCCCACATTCGCGTGGTTTCAATCTCAAGATCTTTGTATTTTGAGAGCTTTTCATCGACGTTCGTCGAGGTGTTTCGGTGGGATGGTACCCATACATCTATAGGTTTGCAACACCGGTTGGCATGGTCCTTGATCACTATATCAGGCTTGTTCGCTGACAGTTCCCTATCCGTATGTATCAGCATATCCCAGAGAATTGTGACTTCTCCTTTTTCGGTAACCGTCTCGGGCTTGTGTTGATACCACCTCTCTGGGACTTCAATACTGTAATGCTGGCACACCTTCCAATGGATATATACAGCTGCATGCCTTATTGTTCCTCTCTATAGATAGTCAGTTTTTGCAAGATGGTTTGTGATCTACTGTTTCTTCGTGCTTGTGTCATATCTTGCACAGTGGACTGGTGCCGTCCTTCACAACCCTTGCAAAATAAGACTTGGTAGGGAGGCTCTGGTCCTTGGCTGCAATTATCAGTCCCTCTGTCTCAGCTTTCAGCCCGTACTTCTGAGCCACTGGTTGGTCTTATAATCGTCAACATCTGCTTCCCTTATTCTTTTGGGTATCTTCCGTGTAGTTCCTTTTCTGCCCACTGCTTCAACTCTATATCTTGGGCCTGTTGCTTTACCTTCTGTTTTACTCTCCTAGCAAACTTAGTAACTCGTTCATTTGCTGCCCTATCGAGGTTTGGTACCTCAAATTCTCTTCTGAATTTCTCTGCCTCTTTTTGGATGGAGTAAAGCCTCTTTTTGGTCTCATGTTGAAGTACTAATTGGAGCAGAGCGTCACTAGTGTTTCTCAGATATGTTTCCGGCCATATCGTAGTTGATTTGTACGCAGTTTCTAACTTGGTCAGGCCTCTTCCTCCAATTCTCCTGGGGAGGTACATTCTGTTCACTTCTGCCTTCACTTCGGGTGGTGCATTCTGTGGAAGGTAAGTAGCTTCTATTTTTTTTTTGTTTTTTTTTTACCTTCGCCAAAAAAAAAACAAACAAACAAACAGAAAGAACGTTGGCAGGGACACCGCAACAGCTGTGGCCAATTACAGTGGGCCCGGATTCTAAAAAAAATAAAAACAAGAAATATTAACATTATTTTTGGGTTTTTTGTCTCTTCTGTTTTAGGTAGAAGGATGGTGAGATCATCGGTTAGCCATTCCGGCATTTCAGCTGGGTTCTCAATGATGTTCGTAAATGCTTTTGCCATATCCTCATGGAGGCTTCCGAGGTATTTTCGCCAGAAGATGGGGATTTTGTCTTTATTTACCCGACGATTTCCAGTTGTTTGTTTTGTTTATGGCACTTGTGACCTCTTGGGCATCTATTGCAACCCAGGGATGGCTTTCTAAATTCTTTTGCATATCCTCCAGCCTTTTGATCCATTCTGCAATTTCATTATGAATCGTGTCTTTTTCCCAGATGTTAGCCCAGAACTCTTCAAACTCGTCGGGATTAGGTGGTACGGTCTCATCGATCCTTTTCTTGCCCAATTCACGGTAAAATTTTTTGGCATCTTGCTTAAAGGTTTTAGTCTGCCAAAAGAATTTAGCAAATCTTCTGATTCTTTGCGCCTTTGCTTGTATTTGCTGCTTTAATACTTCCTTTGCGGTTGCCAAGTGTGCCTGGTTCTTTATGTTATAACGTCTCAGCATTTGCTTTCGTTTTCTTTCCTTAATCCTGCTGTCCTTTTCCATCTCCACCAGGATGGATAAATCACTGCGTTTTTCTCTGATGTTGTTTTCCATAAGTGCGCTTTCTTTTTTCGGTTTGTTTCCCTCACTGGTCCCAGGCCAACTTCCTCTGTGATAATTAAAGCAGTCACATAAGCAGTCAGGTTGATTTCATTTAGTATAAATGGCTTGTTATCTTTTTCTTTGATTTTCTTAATAGCCTCGTTTGCAGTGTTAATTGCGTCAAGTTCATGGAGATCTGTTCTTATTATTGGGAGGCGAAGCAATGGGTTGGTTTTTCACAGTTTCCCATTTTGTCAGTATGTCAGCTTTCATCTGTTGCACTTTCACGTCTACGCTTATGCTGTCTGTATTTTGCTGGCTAGCTGTAGGTTCAACTCCTT
>BOPM01000938.1:82224-84724 GCA_022179025.1 Porites australiensis | reverse complement strand
GCGTTAAAAACCAAAAAGTTATGACGGAAAATTTGTCACCTAGTAAAATGCTCTAGTATTAATTACGGAGCCACCTTGAAAATTTAAAAATGTGCGAATGGTATTAAACTTAATTTCTATCATTGCCATTTACTGGTAGACTTAAATTACTTAAATGAGGGAAAAGCAGAGAAAAATCATTGAAAAAGGTATTTTGGAGGTTTGGTAGAACCGGCATATATCTAATTACTACAATAATATTCTGATGTCATAAACCCCAATCCATCAAATAATATATGCCCTCATGCTAATCTAGATGACTCGAGCGAAGCGAGTAGTCAGACATGTAACCCATCCTTTAATTAATTCATTGTCGATTCACAACACAAATACTATCAACAATTTCACGAATTTTATAAACTTACACAGAATTTTGTCCCCGCTCAGTAATAACTTCAAGAAATTTATGGATTTGATGATTGGTTTAGAAAAAGAATATTTTGGTTTTAATTAGTGGTAGAAAAAACTATATTTCAATTAAAACGATTATCTAATCTATAAATAAAAGGATGAGCTCTGTAGATTTGAAGAACTTATCAATTAAGGAATTTTAAAATAATTTAGAAAACAGAGAGCATAAGGAAAACAAGAACGCTTTTAGTAGCGTTGATTCTCGATTGCTTGAAGGTAAGATAAGAAATGAGGAGGCGTTAAGACCGCCAGGGGTGGTCCTTCTTTCCTCAGAGCCACGCCGGCAAACGAGTTTTCTGGCACCAATCAGAAGCCAGAACGACGGCGACCGTTTGGAATTGGTCTGGTAAGACATTGTCCCCAGGGGCTCTTCTCGCCGTTCTTTACTTTTCTTCGCGCCACATTTTTCCGCCCGTTTAGACTTTCCCTCGTCCCCACCATCTGCCCCTGGGTCTCCGAGGATGGATATATGGCTGAAAATGTACATGTCACCTAATTTTAATATACTCTTTCAGGTCGTGCTAACAAAATTATTCTGAAGCGAACTGTTTTCGTGTTAACCGAAAGTTGATCACGTGATCAACTAATGCAAAAGGCCTATTAAATACATACATCAAAGTGAATCTGCAATACGGAATCTATTTAACTGTAGAGTTCCAGTAATTGCGTCAATATTCTGACGAACGTAACGTCTCAATACACCACAAAACAGAATTTCCCTTCTATAATATTTTCTTACATCCTACTTTATCGACGGTCGAGTATTCTTCAGGTTATTTACTTTTTAATACGCGTGTATAATTACATGAAAGTCAAGGGCCTCAAATCGAGGAAAATTACATCATTACCAAACAGCCAAAACGTGGACAACTTTGTCCGTCATTTCAGTCGACGTCGAAAATAAACCGCATGCTCATCAAGAGACTAATCGTCGATTCTTATCCCCAGTTTTTACCGTCTCGGCTTGGAACGCCTGGGACCATGACCCACCATTCGGCGAGGACACACGAAAAAAAAGAAATGCTTGCATTTTTAGTCTCGCAGATATAGCAAGCTCGACTAATAAGAAGCTAAAAGAGGAAAAAGTGCGAAACATCCTTGAAGTTTTTTCCACAAAAGAAGCCTATTCTACCATACTTGACAAACTGAAAGCTTCTTGGCAGCCATTGCTGAGGGCAGAATTTTAAATCATGGGTTCACCAAAGAGGAAATTCCCAACATCTATATGCTTCCGTTCAAAATCGTGAAAGAACCAAAATTGATCATGTTCCATGTTAAAATTCTTCAAAATATTTTACCTACTCAATCTGGCCTCTTTCACGCGCGCATAACTGATGCTGATGTTCCTTTATGTAACCTTTAAAGTCAATCTCTAAAACATATGTTAACTACTTGTAGTGTATCCTCTTCGTTTTTAACTTGTTTTTCTAACTGGTGGCAAGAAAAATCTGAGCAAAAACTGACTTTATCTGAAGGCACTATTTTATACGGTTGGCACAAAGGGTCAAATAACCTGCGAATTGAAGCTCTTAAGGTGGCTCGACTGGATTTTTTTAGGGGGATACCTCCCAAGTTTGAGCCTTAGCTGCGTCGGCATGAGTAAAGATATGGAAAAAAGGTTACCACAACTGTATTACATAAAGATGAAAATTTCTTATGATCTGGGTTTTATTGCAATCGGAGTCGACATGGCAACGTAATGACGCCATTACGTTTTTCATTTACCTTTGTGTTTCTCTGTACCAGGAGTTTTTTGAAGAAATCGCTTAAGGGAGTATGTACCTGCCATAATTGCCTCAATTATGGCAAAGTTTGAAGAAATTCTATGAGAGCGTTTTCGAAATATTTTGAAATGCAGTTTTAAGAATCATGAAAACAGCGAAATAGCATGCTATCCACACAATTAGCTAATATTTTAAGAAAATCATAAGCTTTGGGAACGCGGCTTCATCTCATAGTGGATTGATTCCATTGAAAACTGCATACAAAAAAAGAGGGAAATTGCTCTGGGCGATCGCGAGTAAGAAGGATTTTATTAACTTGCATTCAG
>BOPM01000938.1:70692-75692 GCA_022179025.1 Porites australiensis | reverse complement strand
AGCCCGCGAAGCTCCAAAATCACAGTATAACGAAGGAAAAGGAAAGGAGAAAGAGAAAGAGCGAGGAGAAGGAACGGAGGCGCAAAAGGTCCATTTGGCGATAAAATTTTTCAAAAATCCGGCTAGAGATATATATATTCTAGAACTTGATTTGAATGTATTTCGGAGAGCGCTCAACTCTTAGAGGAGCATTGACAATTATAATAAACTGGTTCAAGACTTCGGAGGTAGTGCATCGTTTTATTACTACAGCACTGTTTCGTATGGCCAAAAGATGATCGATTGGGCTAGCCTTATTTTTGGAAAGAAATATACTGTTTTTCTATGTTTTACTTTGTATTACAGGACAATTTCCAAGTACAAGCCCCAGGGGGCTTATACATGGAGGGGCTTATTTTCGGCGTTTTACTGTATTCTTATAACTCGAGCACCACGACATACCTGTGATTTGTCTGTCAACAACTTCAGGAAATCACACAATTAACCACGTTCGCGGCACTGATAAAACTATGCACAACCAACCAGGTACAATGTTTCTACACTTTTAAATACGGGCAAAATATCATTAAAAACACATGTTTTTTTTGGTCTAGGGGTTTTTTGTACTAAAACTGATGGGGAAAAAAATGGTCAAGTACTGAGTAAGCCTCAAATAAGAGTTGCTAAAAACATCCTGGAGGTACCTTTTTGCAAATCCAGACAGATATATCTAGTTTACATGCAGGCATTCAATATATTACAAAAATGTTAGTTAAAGATTAAAAGACATCAGTTGTAAGGAAAAGAATTAAAAGTATTTTTCTGACGAGAAAGCTCAAATTGAAACCTTGGCGCCTATTATATGAGCTCCCTCCCTAACCTATACTAAGACTAAATATAATGAATAAATAAGCGGCGAAATCCTACTGGGATATAATTAGGATAAAAAGCATGCAAGCAAAACAGTACAGTACTGTGCAAAAATATTGAAACCGAAATTCGCCGAATTTCGTTCTCTGGAAGTTTTCTTCTGTTCAAGTTTGCAATCCACGAACAAAAATCCTCTCAAAAAACCTTGTTTATAGAGAATCTATTGCGTGACTCAGGATCTTGTAATAAAATTGAGTTTTCTTTTATTGAAAGGTTTCTAGCCTGCCAAAAGAAAGGAGTTAAATTCGAGGAGGAAGAAGCTGAACTCTTCTCAAAGAGCTGGGAAAAGTCACGCGACACAACAGCCAGACTTTTTAATATCGTCCAAAGTATGCCACCCCACGACACTAAAAAAACCGTGAGTCTGAACGAGGCAAGGAACTTCATTGTCGCCATGAGCAAACCAATGGGTGAAGCTGTTGAACTTATCCTAATGAACTTAAAGAGGGTCGGAGTTACCAAAGACCTATGCAAGTATGATGACGATCGAATCGGACAGTTCCAGGAAATTCTCCACTTCAAAGGCTATGAACGGGTGATAACCAAATTGGATCATCCCATAACTGTTTGCGCTGACGAAAAGTGCAAGGAGTACCAATGTGTCGGAAAGTCGAGGGAGAGGCAAACCATTTATAAAACTGTCTGCCATGATCACTGCCGCCTTAAAGGAGTTCCGATTGAAACTACTAACAACGAAAAACTTTATGGATGTGCGGCCATGAGTAAGGGGAAATGCAAACATTGTCAGCACAACTACAAACTTCACATGCACATGACCTACACCACTACCATTAGAGAGAAAACATTCTTGTCAGATGAAATACAGGAAGAGATCAACAAAATAACCGACATGAAGGGGAAAAAGGAAGCACTAATCCGTGAGCTGGAGAAGCAGATAAAAGAGAATGAAGAAGAGCGGGAGTACATCTATGAGTGTGCCAGCCACTTTGGTGCATTTCTCAAGCAGAATGCCTTGATTCCCTACAACGATTCCTTCGGCGATTACCTTGACATGCTGATCAAGGAGGAAGAGACCAAGGAAATAGAGATAAGAGACGACGAAAGGATTAAAAAACTGAAAAAAGACAAGGGTTCATACGAGGAGCAGAAGAAAGCTATCATCGAGCAAACATCGAGTCCCACGAACAGCGAAGGAACTCAAGAAATTAAAACAAAAAATATCTATGAAATGAAAGACAAGCTCTGCTCTCTGAAACACAATGGGGATACTCTCAAAAAAGCCCTAGGTACCGTAAATTTCAGTAAATCGCTGTATCTTGGTTATGATATAATGTAAGATTTAGGTGATTTCACGGTTCTGATCTCAGCTTTGTTACATAAATTTCCAATTTTCGAAGAACAAGACCTTCAAACAATCCGGAGTGTAAATCTTCGTAAACCCACACAGTAATTTTAGGGAGTTATTGTAACTCCAAAAATGGAGTAAAAATTTTAGGTACAGGATAACCCCTTGTACGGGGTTACTTTAACTCCTATTTTAACTCCAGTTTTGCGGGTTTATTTTACTCCTGAAAAAGAGTTCTTTTAACTCCGAAAATGGGGTTAATTTTACTCCTTACATGTGTTGTTTTTACTCTTTTTGGAGTTACTTTAACTCTGAAAGGGGAGTTAAAATTTTAGTTACATGATAACTCCTTTTTGGGGGTTATCTGAACTCAAAAAGAGTTCCTTAAACTCCTTTTTGGAGTGAAAATAACTCCTCCAAAAAATACCTACACTGTAAGGAGTTAGATTAACCCACTAGAGGAGTTATTATTATAACTCCTTGAAAATTACTGTGCATGCACTGAACGGTGCAACACCGCTGAGTATGCACTAATACAGAGCACCCTTTCTTTGTAGATGGTAGTCAATCCACTAGAGCAAGATCAGCCAAGGTGGAAAGGTAAGGTTTCATTGTTATTAGCATCTTGACTCGGAAGTTAAGCAGCAGATATTTTGTATTCCCTGAAGGTATAGGAAATACGCTGGGAAAAATGACGGCACCAGTAAGGAACAAAAATTGATTTCTTTTTGTTCTTAAGCTCTACACTGATTCTAGGAATTTATGTGATAGAGTTTGAAAACCGTGGGAATTAAGTGAATGGTTTGTTTTGAAAAATTATCATCTGAACTGGCCAACTGTACGATACAGACATCTCCGTTTGGCACGAATTCAAAATGGATGCAACCGCCTCTGTGAGAAGGGGGTCAGATCAGTGGCACCACAGTCAGCTTGGTGACATGAATCCCTGCATTCGTGTTTGTATACTGGCCTTAATGTAATCATTCGGAATCAGTTTTGATCACTGAAATCCATCAGTAGCTGCATTACAGACTTACTTTGTTGGTGATAAAAAATTGTAAAGCATATACAGTCAAGAGAGCATGACAAAATAATAACTGTTTTAAGCAATATTGATTAGAATAGAGACTGAGTAATACCTAAGGTCCTATGCGAGCAAATTAAGTAAAATACGAAAATCTTCATTCTTCCGCACCCTGTGTCTCTTCTTTGATTGCGGATGGCAGTTTCAAATTATAAATAAAACAAAATAGCATTTGCAATAACGTTGAAAAAGCTAAATAGGAATAAATCAAGCACGCTCACTATATTGAGGGGGCTCATCCGGTCTGACGAAAGAATGAAGCAGAAAACATATTTACAGTAGCCAATTTACCTTCTTTCAACTCAACTGATGTCAAATTGAACTAATACTGGGACGGGCCATTATGTTTTGGAAGGGGAATGAAAAATCCTGAAAAAAATTGTTTGAAAAAACAAGCAACCAAAAAAAGTAGAATAAATTGTTTGCAGGCAAGAGAAGGAGAAAATATTAAAAAATTGAAGATCAGTAGCTAGAGTAAGCTCAGCTATAAATTATGTGTTCCATTTAGGAGCCGACCATTCGCCTCTTGAGGGGGGATATGGGTGATTTTGTTTGGGTAAGATTTTTTTCCCCCGTACCTCTGTTGATGGATTTTTTTTTCTTGACATACAACGGTGTAAGATTTTTTTCCAGCATTATACGCCATGAAAGATATATATTGTTGGTTTTCACATGACGTCACTAAAATTCAAACTACAAAACTATCTACCCTACCGAGATTTTACTTTCCCGATGCATTAGAGCAGCTGACAACTAATTCATCGCGCAGAATGCAGGGACGTCATTAATTATTCATAATCAGCGAAGCGGCAAATTTGAATGCTGGCTGGCTAAGAAGAGCTCACAATAAGAGAAGAAAGGGCTCAAATTGGTCAGGTTGCGCTGATAAAACTTGCTTTCCCGCTTTCCAAAAGCCAAATTCTAAAAACCTACGCGCGGCTTTTTGAAGATGAATGATGTACCTGTAATTTGAGCCTAAAATGAAGATGACTGAATAAGAGTAAGCATTATCCCTTTGAACTTGAAAATACAATAAAAACGGGCTTTTTTAGTACTATGGAGTACATTTTCGAAAGAAAATTTCTGAAAATTTACACTGCGTTATAAAAACCTACGCGCAGAAAATGAAAGATGGACCTTTTCTCGAACAGAATCCGCTTTAATTTTGAAAATCGGTTGAGTAGAACCACTATCCCTTTCACGTTAAAAATTTTCGCTTCCAAAGGGTTTTTGGTTTTGTGATAGAGTACGCCTGAATTTCTAAGCTTTTGCGTGACGCGGCATTTACATGACGGCCAAGAGAGCTGTTATGTAGGTTAAAAAAATGACTTATTTCTGGAAATTTTGCTTTCTAAACAGTTCATGTATTAGAAAAAGTATTACTTTAATGTTTATGAGTTTCTCGAAGAACAAATTCACGCTTTTGTAGCAAAACTCGGTAACAGATGTTTCTGTTGGTTTCCGTCCGCCATGTTGGAGCTCATCCAGGTGAGCACCAACATGGCGTCTCCATACAAATCTCTATAAGTTTGGGTAAAACAGTTCTTCGGATATCTCGTATACGAAATATTCCTCTGACCTGAACCTTAGCGAGGGTCTTTGTATATGTACCTCCTTTCATTTCCCAGATTCTGGACTTTATCTATTGAACGGTTTGATTTTTATTGTGATCTATTTTTGAATGGCGTGACACTGAATATT
>BOPM01000938.1:53192-65692 GCA_022179025.1 Porites australiensis | reverse complement strand
CAAAATGACTGAAAAGATCGCGTCGACTTCCGCTCACTCGATCGATCGCAGCGAAGATGTTATATTTGAGTTAGTTTGAGTTATAAAACGGTCAATACTGTCGTTTCCATTTTATATCACTAAAAATGTTAAATCTGTAATAGACTCAGCTGTATTGCATTGAACAACGCGGCTTATAGTCTTCCCAAGGAACGCTGGTTTCGGTTGATGTTATTTAGTGTCAACACTTCACGAAATCCTATCTAACACCGACCGAAACCTAACCGGAACTCAGCTGCGGCTACGAAAAAACCGAAATAAAATAAATCCCGTAAGAGTGCAAATCCCATCCCAGTTTTATTGATGTCATTTGAGTCTCAAACAGTAGTTTTCCAGCTTTTCGACTTTCAACTAAGAAAGTTTAAAAAGTTTAAAAAAAAGTTATATTTCCACAATCGCATGCCAATTTTGTGTTTCGGCCATGTTTTCTTTGTTTCTCGAATTTCCCGCCAGAACTCGTCCCCTGGATCTTTGGCCTTCTTTCTTCTCGGAAACCGGGCTCAAATTTCTCACATGAACTCAAGGCGAAATTGATCCCGGTAACCGAGTCAGCCCGGTCAACCGGGCTCATGTGAAGAGGCCCTTACCTCACGAACCATATTATAATTTTAGTAAGAAGACTCGTGTGGAAGTCAAAAGCAAATCCTTTGGGAAATGGTTAAGCAGGAGCTACGAGAGCGCGAGAACCTGGGCACGTGGAATTAACATGTTTTCCGAGAAGACTGGACTTGCAGCATCAAAACCAGCTGCTCAACGACCAAAACCCATATAAAGCTCCTCAGTTCTAACTGGCAATTATCTGGGTGGTTAGTTTGTGTGTACGTAATTTTAAAATTTCCTTTATATCGACCACTTTTCTTTAGTTTGAATGTGGAACTTGAATTATGATATGTAATTTAATTCCGCTTCTTATGGATACACTTGGGATCGCGGGCTGGTAACGAGAGTCCTTAATATAGCTGTTAATAGCGGAAGGCGTCAAGAAATAAAGCTGCATTTATAACGTCGAGGTATTTATCTAGCGCTATGCACCAGCCCTAAAAGTACTTCAGTATTTGCCAAATCAGTTGGATAAAAGCCAAAAAGTAATTATTCAATTATTTATTTAATTTGTAAACGAAAATCGTCTCGTAATAGTTTTGTTTGTGTTTTGATTGACAGTGTTTACCGGCAAACATTTCGGGATTTCGTTAAGTGGCTGCGTTTCTATGATTTTGTTACATATTCAGTTAAAAAAACAATTTTACTCCTACCAGCAAGTAAAATTTGTTCAATTGCTTCAATTATTGCTAAAATTCGTCTTTCAAAATTGTCGAGAAACTAGAAACCCTTTTGACTCCCGTCCCAAAACAGCTGGTGAAAAGTCGAAGAGGCGAGTTACGAGAGCCAATGAAAAACTCAAGAAAATTGCTATCCACTGATTTTGTAAATACTAGCAGCTTTTTTCATTTTTACCATAGTTAATAGAGGAGATTGGTTATGAAAGCCGGCAAACACCAAAGGTGAAATCAGCGGTGCTATAGTTTATGTTGGAAGCTACCTGATCGTGCACAATTCTTTGTTTTTTTATTCACAAATTGTGACTGAATAAATTAATGGAATGTTTCTATTGGTCAGTAAGTTCAAAATGATATGAATGGTATTGAACGTTGTGCGCGGTCAGGTCCAAAAAAGCTGACAAAAACATATAACAAGGGTTTCATAACCATTCCACTTAGTTAATACTATGTTTTTACCTCACTTTCCTAGGGGAAAGTTTCCCCGAGGAATTGGTGTATCAAAATTGCTTATTGCTTGATTTAGTTTACCCAAAGTGTGCGGAGAATTTCAAGTGTTAAATGACAGAACCCGACATCAGTTTTCTGCTTGATTACACTGAGTGGATCCCCGGCATAAAGAACCCAACAATGTCCTCAGCATAAAAGTTACGAACGATATTCTTTGGCCCAGTAATAGATGTGAAGTATATGAAAAAAAAACCGCGATATAACAAAACCTCGTTATAGCGAACATATATTTGTTGCCAGTCACTTGGCCTTTCGTTTTGTTCGCTCCACATCTTCCTCAAAAGTGTTCTCCCCCGGTGTTTAGTCAAGCAGTGATGGCTCATAGGTTCTGCCATTTGGTTCTAGAGAACAACAACTTAGCTGGATTTTGCCTTAGAATTAGCGTTCTTAGTTAGCTATTAATTTTTAATGGGATAGCTCGAAGTATTATAATGATTGTGTGATATACTTATAGTTTCAAGCAACCTGGTCACCACGGCTTTATTTTTAGAAAATGGAGGGGAGGGAAAAGGCCCTGGCATCGGTTGGTCACGTGTGCAGCGTCCTCTCGCTCATCCCAATTTCTAAGAGCATAGCCCTAGGACGAGGTTCAGTTTTGAGAGGACCTTTCTATACATGTTTTGAAGTTTCATTCCTTGGCAAAGCGTAGCAAAACCATTCCAAACAACCCTTCTTTCTTCCTAAGCCAGGAAAGCGTCAGAGAGATCTAGAGTAACGGTTATGGCAAACGGCAGAGTTAAGTTGAGAATTTCTCAAACTTGAAATGAGCTGATAACTTTTCAGCTCATCAGCTTCATATGGAAAAAAATAATGTGAAATAATTAATAATTTTTTCGCAGGAGTAAAGAGCGGGCGGTACAAATTCACGTTTTCCGTTTGCCGTCTGAAACGTGATGCTTAATCTCTATTGTCTTGAAATGCGGGACATATGCTGGGATACACATACATTTACACACGCTTTATTTTATCAACTCACCAAGGAAATTAGAGAGCCAAGTTGAAGCGTGATCATTTTTTTTTTCAAAATTATAGCCTGGGACCAGGCTCCGCAGTGGGGAAAAAGGCAAAAAAAGGGTTCATGGGAAAATGTCGGCGAGAGAGGCGAGCCCAGCGGTGGCTTGGAGATGGGGAAAGGGCATTTTCCCCTCCCCAGACTACACCGCCGATTTTTTTTCCTTTTCCCCCCAATGTGGAGCCTGGTCCCAGGCTATCAAAATTAGGTCTTAAAATGTTGTTTTCCCTATAGTTTGTCAGTGTTTTGAGTACAGTGTTCCAGTGCACGTTGCGTACAAATTGAGGTGTTTGAGCCGATTATTCCTAGAGACGGTGCCTAAGGAACATGTCTGTGGTTTTTGTCAGTTTTGATAATTCGCCTGGTCAGTTAGTTCCATTTGTAGCTGGAAGTCGGTCATGAAGCTAACGCAGAAGAACAACGTTTAGCCTTAAAATAATGGTAGACAAGTCTAACTTCGCAAATGTTTTTACTTGATATAGATACAAAATCCTTCTCTTGAAAATTTTTGTTCTGTCGGCTCTTTCGTTTTTACGTTTCGAAAGTTCTGGCGTGTCCGATTAATGTAGCCGAGGGTTATAATTTAGCTTGCGAAAACATCCGTTTTTCCTCGACAGCGAGGAGAAACGGTTGTTTTCACAGGCTAGTTATTATTTTACTTAAAATGAGTTTGCACTAAATTAGTTCAATACTCTTTTCATTAACTTACCAGCACAGATAACCAATCTTACTAAATTAGAGTATAGGACGAGTTCTTTTACGCCGCTATTCAATTTTATTGATAGAAACCAAGAAACGAATTTGAAACTAGTACATGTAATTCATTTGATCACCTGACTATTACTACCTTCGCGTTTTGAAATCTTGTGTGATTTTTCCGCTTACACGCTGTGGCTTGGCCAAAAAGTAAACCATTGGCAATCGGTTTAACTCAGTGTACTCCAATACCTGAAATAGTCTCGGAGTTACGTTAAGCTTTCCACAGAGCCCATATGCATAATCGGAGATCCTGGGACAGCTGATTGGGACAAAAACAGTCGGGAGAAATCATTTGATGGCAAAGTTTACACTAGAGAAGAAAGAATCCAAGGGAACTTGTGTTTTACTGAAAGTTGTGGGGCATATAATTTCCTCTGTTTGCGACTAGTTCAGTGAAACTAAGTACATGTAAATACCCCTGACTCTCTGACTAGTTCTACTAGAAAACTTTGCTCCACATTAAGTTAAACATTCGGGTCTCCAACAATGTTTAGGGCCGAAGCGCGGCCTTTGACTGATGTCGCTTTCGGTTACGGACGGACCTAGTCACAGTGTGTTTCAAGGATAAGTGTGTGTTTATTTCTATTATTAAATTTACAACTTACTTTGTTCCGTTGTCAAAAAGCCAGGCCGAGAAAAGGTTAAGGAATAAAGACAAGTTGAGCTGATTTTACTTGAGTTGTGACTACACATAAAAAAAAATTTGCAATTGCCTCGCCACAGAACTTACACCTCGCACATCAGTGCTCCTACAGTTATTAGCCATTTGCGTCACACTGATGCTGTCAGGAAGTAATTGGTCACGCCAAATGTTACCATGGCTTCTTAAAAGATGCCAAGAACGGATCATGAAAAATACCAGGCCCTGGATGTTCGAACGTTGGATAGCGCTATTTTTATCCAGTGGATAACGCTATTGGATTCTTTGCCTCTTATCCGGTGGATAGTGTTAACACCTTTTAAACAACCAGGGCCAGGAGCAAGAAGTGGAAAATGTTATCGGCGCAGGGGTTTAAGGCCAACTTGTCTGCAAGATTTTTTTTTCAATACGGGGGCAATTAGTTGTTTTTACAAGAGTTTTTCATGCGTTGGTGGGGGAAGGGGGGGGCGGGCGGGCAGTGGGGGTGGAAGGGGGTGCTGTTACTTATCACCGGTTGTTTCCTGAATGGTCCTAAAGTGTTCTTCCTAAAGAACACGGCTAATTCAGTATTGGTTTAAATATCTTGGCGTAGCAGTTATGCGGATCAACGACTCGTCAACCTGACTGGTTTGGCACTGAATGAAAGAACTTTTCCATCACAGGGCGAAGTGAAACTCTTATATAGTTATTTAAGGTTACTCTCAGGAAACATGGCGAATGATGCAGGCACGATCCATGTTTCACAGCCCGCGGAGCATTGAGCCCCTTTTTGCATGTAGGAAGTTAAACTCTGAACACGCTGATTGGAAAAATGGCCAAACATTTGCTTAATTTAACCCTTTAAAGTGCGCTTTGGTCGTTTTCGTTCCATAGGGAACGATGCATATTTCCTTTACAGGTCCATTTAGTTTTCAGTTTAATAATTTTAAAGTTCTCATGTCTTCTGTTTACTTCAGTAGAGGGTCATCTTTTTAACCTTCAAGTGCCACCTTCTTAGATTAAAGTCTATTGTAACTATGTCTCATTTGAAAACTCAAATCTTGTATGCTTGGCCGGAAATAAAATCATGAGGGCCGATATTTCCGAAACTTTCCTGTTAAAACAGTACCACAAGTATATACTTTTTAAACGAAGAGGCGTTTTCTCCCGGTTAAAAAAAATGGAAGACCAAACTGTGTTTTCCTTGGTTTAGAAACGATGCTTGTAGTCGGCTAATTGTTCATTTATTTACGAACCGATTTTGTGCCCATTCATCCAAAATGCCAATCAACCATATCGAGTCAGCGCTGAAATGTTTTACCGCGCTTGTTCATAATCCACTAAAATAGCTAATTCAACGAAACGAATGGGGAACATCAATATTGTGGGGATATTTGTCATCTTGAAGTGGTACGGAATTGAAGACGAACGGAGAAGTTTTAAGTTGTTGCTTTTTTGGAATAGTGCAGAAGCTTGCAGAGAACATTTACTCCATATAAATGGACAGCGTTCAAGCCATGATATGCTTGCATGGCTGATCATCGCTTTTGTTACTGTGGCTGACTGGAACTCTAGCTTACTTTTACTACAAATTGCTTAATTATTTCATCGGAATGAAGATTGAAGCCGAACCTGATCCTAAGCCTCTAGAGAGAGAAACAAAATTAAAAAGAACGTTTCGGGTCCAAGAAGGAGACGATTCTGACGAAGAAAGAATTAACATTATCAGAGAAATTAATAACAATTATGACATGACAATCAAACGAACTTGAAAAAATCGTCAGTTACTTCTTAGTTGGCTAGTTAGTTAGATTAGTTAGTCAGAGTATCACAAACGTATAAGTTTTTTCTTGTCGTAGTCCGACGCCATCGGGCTAATGTAAGTATTATGCAATTAAAAGGAACAGACATTGTTTTGCCCATATAAGCTCCTTTACTTTGGTAATGAATAAATTTGACAATTGAACTAACCAATTTGCTTTAGTAATTCAGCAGATAATCGCTACAAAGTTCATCTCCTCTGTAAATCCTGCTATGTGTTTATTCTTAAAGTTATAGACACTGAGTAAATTTGCAAGTTTCTTCAGAAAAATGGTCATCTTGCTTAGATCTCACTACACAGATACTGGTCATCGCACAAGTGCTAACAACACTCCTTAACGCTTATATGCCTTAGAAGTCCGTCAAAACAAAGTATCAGCTTGTTCTCTTTCGTTCCATATGTATTACTAACAGTTTCGCTCAAACTATCCTCGTTGTTCCTTGTTATATTCTCCAATCACAGTAAGCTTTGTATATAGGGTGACTACTTCTAAGTATATATGCCAGGGGAAATTCCGTGAGAAGAAACTGGGTACAGGTGTCCGTATTTCGAATCCTTGTCCTTTGTCTTTCTTGACGCTACCGCATACGCTATGGCACCAAACACACACACAGAAAGAACGGAAACTCCGACAAGCACTCCGATCGCAATAGCAGAGTCCACTAAAACTGATAACATTTCAGCGATGACCACAGTCTTGAATGGTATGGGTCGGTCATGAGCAGAATAGATAAGAGATTGTAGCTTCACGCGAGTGAACGCAAAATTATGGGGCATGGAGAGAGATATTATGGGTTTTCGAGGAATATGTTGCAGCTCATTATGTCAAAAATATCGACACTGGCAGACCACTTTTGGAAATTTTACTCTTAAGGAGAAAAACTTTGGAAATTCAGTTTTTATTTCTGGAAACTTGGTCCACCTCCCAGGTTGTTCTCCTTTCTCGAATTGGTCCTGTTTGGATGGACTAGATTTAAAGTGGAAACACATAAATTTTATTGGCCCGTCCGAGATCCAACCTCTTACCCTTTTATGTACCATTTAACAGACCTAACAGAAATGTTACTCCTTTAGCATACCTGATGCCACAGAAAATGCTATGAAGTTAATGAAAGGGAAAATATCACGCATTACCAGGAGCCAAAATTCTTATATTCCTAGACTTTCACTCAACTAGACACTGGGATTGCCATTGGTTGATTCTTGGTCACTCCGTATGGCCTTGACTAAAATCAAATGTATCCCGATCGTGATACATTTGAGCACAGGGACCCCACACAATCTGTGTGTGAAACCGATGTTATTTTATAGTAAATGTACTGGATTTACCGCTTGCCTCACCCACGGCGATCATGATAAATAAACGTTGAATTATCTTACCTGTGGTATCTGATAGTCGTCCTTTTGCCTCCAAAGCGGTTTTTTAAACGATTTTGAAGGATTTTGAGTTTGCCGTTTACTGTTCCTAATAGGCTGATTTAGCAACAGAACGGGAACGTCGGTTGACGACGGTGCGCGCAACTCAAACCACTGGCTTGACCAATGGCAGAGCGGCAAATTGGGCACTAGAAGAGTCGCGTTTAGTTCTTTCCGTGCGCTTTCTCCGCCCCCGTTGTCAACTGACGTTCCCGTTCTGTTGCTAAATCAGCCTAATAAGAAGGACTGCTTCTATTATTAGGAACAGCAAACGTATATACCGTTGCGGTTATCTAAGGGGTTATGTAAGGGGTAAGGGATAGAGAGGAAGGGAAAAAAAAGAGGGGGATTGGGGAGAGAGGGAACACAAAACACCGGCTCTTATAGCAGGCGCTCCCTTCCCTTTTCCCCTCTTTCGCGCGTTCCCTCCTCCCCCTTCCAAGGACACTTGTGTGAGTTGCAGGTGCATATAATTTCCTCTGTTTGCGACTAGTTCAGTAAAACTAAGTACGTGTAAATACCCCTGACTAGTTATACTAGAAAACTTTGCTCCAAATTCGGTTAAACATTCGGGTCTCCAAGGATGTTTAGGGCCGAAGCGCGGCCTTTGACTGATGTCGCTTTCGGTTACGGACGGACCTAGTCACAGTGTGTTTCAAGGATAAGTGTGTGCTTATTTCTATTATTAAATTTACAACTTACTTTGTTCCGTTGTCAAAAAGCCAGGCCGAGAAAAGGTTAAGGAATAAAGACAAGTTGAGCTGATTTTACTTGAGTTGTGACTACACATAAAAAAAATTTGCAATTGCCTCGCCACAGAACTTACACCTCGCACATCAGTGCTCCTACAGTTATTAGCCATTTGCGTCACACTGATGCTGTCAGGAAGTAATTGGTCACGCCAAATGTTACCATGGCTTCTTAAAAGATGCCAAGAACGGATCATGAAAAATACCAGGCCCTGGATGTTCGAACGTTGGATAGCGCTATTTTTATCCAGTGGATAACGCTATTGGATTCTTTGCCTCTTATCCGGTGGATAGTGTTAACACCTTTTAAACAACCAGGGCCAGGAGCAAGAAGTGGAAAATGTTATCGGCGCAGGGGTTTAAGGCCAACTTGTCTGCAAGATTTTTTTTTCAATACGGGGGCAATTAGTTGTTTTTACAAGAGTTTTTCATGCGTTGGTGGGGGAAGGGGGGGGCGGGCGGGCAGTGGGGGTGGAAGGGGGTGCTGTTACTTATCACCGGTTGTTTCCTGAATGGTCCTAAAGTGTTCTTCCTAAAGAACACGGCTAATTCAGTATTGGTTTAAATATCTTGGCGTAGCAGTTATGCGGATCAACGACTCGTCAACCTGACTGGTTTGGCACTGAATGAAAGAACTTTTCCATCACAGGGCGAAGTGAAACTCTTATATAGTTATTTAAGGTTACTCTCAGGAAACATGGCGAATGATGCAGGCACGATCCATGTTTCACAGCCCGCGGAGCATTGAGCCCCTTTTTGCATGTAGGAAGTTAAACTCTGAACACGCTGATTGGAAAAAGGGCCAAACATTTGCTTAATTTAACCCTTTAAAGTCCGCTTTGGTCGTTTTCGTTCCATAGGGAACGATGCATATTTCCTTTACAGGTCCATTTAGTTTTCAGTTTAATAATTTTAAAGTTCTCATGTCTTCTGTTTACTTCAGTAGAGGGTCATCTTTTTAACCTTCAAGTGCCACCTTCTTAGATTAAAGTCTATTGTAACTATGTCTCATTTGAAAACTCAAATCTTGTATGCTTGGCCGGAAATAAAATCATGAGGGCCGATATTTCCGAAACTTTCCTGTTAAAACAGTACCACAAGTATATACTTTTTAAACGAAGAGGCGTTTTCTCCCGGTTAAAAAAAATGGAAGACCAAACTGTGTTTTCCTTGGTTTAGAAACGATGCTTGTAGTCGGCTAATTGTTCATTTATTTACGAACCGATTTTGTGCCCATTCATCCAAAATGCCAATCAACCATATCGAGTCAGCGCTGAAATGTTTTACCGCGCTTGTTCATAATCCACTAAAATAGCTAATTCAACGAAACGAATGGGGAACATCAATATTGTGGGGATATTTGTCATCTTGAAGTGGTACGGAATTGAAGACGAACGGAGAAGTTTTAAGTTGTTGCTTTTTTGGAATAGTGCAGAAGCTTGCAGAGAACATTTACTCCATATAAATGGACAGCGTTCAAGCCATGATATGCTTGCATGGCTGATCATCGCTTTTGTTACTGTGGCTGACTGGAACTCTAGCTTACTTTTACTACAAATTGCTTAATTATTTCATCGGAATGAAGATTGAAGCCGAACCTGATCCTAAGCCTCTAGAGAGAGAAACAAAATTAAAAAGAACGTTTCGGGTCCAAGAAGGAGACGATTCTGACGAAGAAAGAATTAACATTATCAGAGAAATTAATAACAATTATGACATGACAATCGAACGAACTTGAAAAAATCGTCAGTTACTTCTTAGTTGGCTAGTTAGTTAGATTAGTTAGTCAGAGTATCACAAACGTATAAGTTTTTTCTTGTCGTAGTCCGACGCCATCGGGCTAATGTAAGTATTATGCAATTAAAAGGAACAGACATTGTTTTGCCCATATAAGCTCCTTTACTTTGGTAATGAATAAATTTGACAATTGAACTAACCAATTTGCTTTAGTAATTCAGCAGATAATCGCTACAAAGTTCATCTCCTCTGTAAATCCTGCTATGTGTTTATTCTTAAAGTTATAGACACTGAGTAAATTTGCAAGTTTCTTCAGAAAAATGGTCATCTTGCTTAGATCTCACTACACAGATACTGGTCATCGCACAAGTGCTAACAACACTCCTTAACGCTTATATGCCTTAGAAGTCCGTCAAAACAAAGTATCAGCTTGTTCTCTTTCGTTCCATATGTATTACTAACAGTTTCGCTCAAACTATCCTCGTTGTTCCTTGTTATATTCTCCAATCACAGTAAGCTTTGTATATAGGGTGACTACTTCTAAGTATCTATGCCAGGGGAAATTCCGTGAGAAGAAACTGGGTACAGGTGTCCGTATTTCGAATCCTTGTCCTTTGTCTTTCTTGACGCTACCGCATACGCTATGGCACCAAACACACACACAGAAAGAACGGAAACTCCGACAAGCACTCCGATCGCAATAGCAGAGTCCACGAAAACTGATAACATTTCAGCGATGACCACAGTCTTGAATGGTATGGGTCGGTCATGAGCAGAATAGATAAGAGATTGTAGCTTCACGCGAGTGAACGCAAAATTATGGGGCATGGAGAGAGATATTATGGGTTTTCGAGGAATATGTTGCAGCTCATTATGTCAAAAATATCGACACTGGCAGACCACTTTTGGAAATTTTACTCTTAAGGAGAAAAACTTTGGAAATTCAGTTTTTATTTCTGGAAACTTGGTCCACCTCCCAGGTTGTTCTCCTTTCTCGAATTGGTCCTGTTTGGATGGACTAGATTTAAAGTGGAAACACATAAATCTTATTGGCCCGTCCGAGATCCAACCTCTTACCCTTTTATGTACCATTTAACAGACCTAACAGAAATGTTACTCCTTTAGCATACCTGATGCCACAGAAAATGCTATGAAGTTAATGAAAGGGAAAATATCACGCATTACCAGGAGCCAAAATTCTTATATTCCTAGACTTTCACTCAACTAGACACTGGGATTGCCATTGGTTGATTCTTGGTCACTCCGTATGGCCTTGACTAAAATCAAATGTATCCCGATCGTGATACATTTGAGCACAGGGACCCCACACAATCTTGTGTGTGAAATCGATGTTATTTTATAGTAAATGTACTGGATTTACCGTTAGCCTCACCCACGGCGATCATGATAAATAAACGTTGAATTATCTTACCTGTGGTATCTGATAGTCGTCCTTTTGCCTCAAAAGCGGTTTTTTGAACGATTTTGAAGGATTTTGAGTTTGCCGTTTACTGTTCCTAATAGGCTGATTTAGCAACAGAACGGGAACGTCAGTTGACGACGGTGCGCGCAACTCAAACCACTGGCTTGACCAATGGCAGAGCGGCAAATTGGGCACTGGAAGAGTCACGTTTAGTCCTTTCCATGCGCTTTCCCGGCCCCCGTTGTCAACTGACGTTCCCGTTCTGTTGCTAAATCAGCCTAATAAGAAGGACTCCTTCTATTATTAGGAACAGTAAACGTATGTACCGTTGCAGTTATGTAAGGGGTTATGTAAGGGGTAAAGGATAGGGAGGAAGAGAAAAAAGAGGGGGATTGGGGAGAAAGGGAACACAAAACACCGGCTCTTATAGCAGGCACTCCCTTCCCTTTTCCCCTCTTTCGCGCGTTCCCCACTCCCCCTTCCCCTATCCCTTTTAGCGCCTGCCACGCAAGGTACAGTAAACTGCGAACTCAAAATCCGTCAATGTCTTTCTGTTGTTAGGAACAATAATCGACGAACTCAAAATCCTTCAAAATCGCTCAAAAAACCGCTTTTGAGACAAACGGACGACAATTTACTACAGGTACGGTAATTCAACGTTTATTTAACATTGATTTACATACGTACTTAGCGATATTTCGCTATGGGTGAGGCAAACGGTAAATCCAGTACATTTACTATAAAATAACAACCGATTGGTTACGCACACAGATTCCTTTCTCCTCCACACAGGCTCCTGCTGGGTCACGCCCTAAAAAATAGCAACACGTGATCAAAGCATGGTCGAAATTGGCGTGACAGAAGGCGGGAAAAATACTGCCAGTTTTCACTTTCGATGATGAACACAACAAGAGTCCACAAGTCAACAACACAAACAGAAAGCCTCAAGATTCAAAGTTATTTCTAGTGGAGGAGATATTGGTAGTCTTTACACTAGAGCCTAAATAAGCTAAGAAATATTTCAAGACAAGTAAATTTTAATTACTTCAAGTAAAATAAAGCTTCACACACATTCTTTTTTACTTAACGTTAACTTAGGGACGGACCATTAGAAAAGGTTTTGGGGGGGGGAGGGGA
>BOPM01000938.1:35203-47819 GCA_022179025.1 Porites australiensis | reverse complement strand
GGCAAATCAACAGCGGCAGGGGAAAACCAGAAAGAAAAGGTACGAGACGTAAGCTTAAGTTTTGATTTTTATCTGAGCTACTTTGTCTTCTATTTAAGCTTAATATTCAGATAAACCGGCCATTTTACTTAAACTCCTAAACTCCTTCATTTTAAATTGTACATTTAGAATAAACATAAAATTCCCCCCCTCACCCCTCCTTCAAAAGTCAAATGGTCGGCCCCTTAGTAAAGCTTCAGTTGGGACGTTTTATTCCAGGAAACGGCAAGTGCAACAGTTACAGATGGACCAGATGAACCAAAGGTGACCGAGACAACAGAGGCAACAGAAGCGACAGAGGTGAGAGAGGGAGCAGAGGCGACAGCAGAGGTGTCAAACCACATCATTGTTTTGTTACAATAACTAAATATTGAGAGAATTTCTTCCCAAAATCTTTCAATGTATCAATAACACAAAGTGCCCCGGCGTCGAGTGTGAGACTGATCCGTATTGACAAGCCTTCTTTTAACTTCCTAAACACTTTATCAACGCTAACGGCATATCGAGAAGATTCTTTGATACGGCCCTGAAGTTACCATAAGGCTAAAGGACACCTTTTTTTGTCTTTCCTCTACCTCAACCGACTGAATCTATAATTTATAACTAAAAGTCTAGGCTATAGCTTTATTTTTCGAGGACAGTGTCAAGGAAAAATTGTGCTGTACTGAAGTGAATAAACTTAAGAAAAAACTTTGCCATTCAAAATGTTAATAAACAGATAAGAACATGAAAAATGTAAGAAATTAAGAACATCACGGGTGGCGTAAAACTGTCGCGGTAACTAATTGTTAACAACAAGCACTTCACCGCAGGCGGCGTCAAAAGCGCTGAAATCTCTGAGTCGCCTGTTGTAATTAGTTAACGTAGATCATGAGTGCCATCGAGTTTTCTTCGCTCCAGTTTAGCTTTCGTACCATCAAGCATTATTTCAAAACAGAGAACGATTATGAATTTCTTTCTTTCTCGTTTCTTTTTTTTTTTTTTTCTTAAAGTAATCAGTCTTTGCTCTTCACAAAAGTAACAGTCGTCCAGTTTTCACACTGTGACTGAGATTTTGAACGGCCGCGAGTTTTGTTGAGGTTCAATGGTTTCTGGTGCTGTTTGAGTTAGATACATGCAGCTGTGTAAATAGGGGAAAGGTTTTAAACATGACAGTTTTTAACAAAAGAAGCACGTTTTACTAGCTGAAAAATTTAAAATACAGAACTTGTGTCATTTTTTATCTTGCCACAATGTATGAGTCCGGAGAGGGTTTAATTATCTAAGGTGAAGGCCTCCTGCTGCTTACCCTGCGAGCAGTGGTTTCTCCAGGCCGGACGCTACGAGAAACCACTGCTCGCAGGGTACCTGCTGCTCAGAGAAAATTCCTGTAACTGAGAAAATTTTCAAATAAGACCGACTGGAGGAATTTCAAAGGCACCTTAAAGGGAGAGGCTGTCCACAAAATTTGATAATTTAAAATCGATCTCCCTCAGTAGTCTCTTTGAAAACAGAAAAAGGCACTCACCGAAAAACTTTCAAGAGGAAAAAAAATTTTGCCCTTTAATTTGTCATGCAATATCAGCCATCAGTTCCTAACCTTACAAGCATTGTTATAAAGAACCAACTTAAACTAAGACAGATCTAGAAAGAAACTCCAATTATTTCGGTCATACAAACCAGGACGGTCTCTAAAAGATAAACTCGTAAAACCTTTACTACACCATACAACTGCCATTAACGACAATTTGCCGATGACACCTGAATGAGTGTCGAACGCTATTTCTCAAAATACGAAAAAAAAAAACAAAAAAACTGGGAAACAAAAGCGCCTGGACTACAATCACTGTACATTGTCTGATAACAATAGGTGTAGTTTGATATGCAAGATGGCGTAGAATACGAAAAAGTTATCGTGCGAATCACTAGCAAAATCAGAGCCGGTTATTACACAGTGAAATCTTTACCCATAATTATAACTTTGTGGCCTTCTGTCAATAACAACTTTAAAAACAGTTGAGATCCTGAAATATTACTGGAAGACTACAATTTCAGTTAATGGCATCATGTGCAAGCTTACAGTTTTTCCGAACAATAATTCCTACGGTAAAGAAAAGCCAGGGGACCTCATAAAGACTGTCTTGTGGAACAGTAATTTCAGTTCCTTTCTGACGAACATTTTAAACTTAACCTAAGTAACTAAGCCAAACAGATGACAGAAACAATCGCACATGATATAAATAAAGAAACTTTGCGACTTTTGTCACAGGTACCCCAAGCTTCAAAATGTAATGGAGAAAAACGATTGTTTCTGTAGCCTAAGGATGTGAAAGGATTGAAATAAAAATAGGACAACCTCACTTAAGTTGTGTGTTTCTTCTTTCCTGTGAGGTCCCCGGCGAGCTGATTTATAACTTTTTTAGGGTTTTTATTGGAACCGGTATATTCTCTCTGTGAGAAAGGATTATGGGAAATGACTTCACCTTGCATCATAAACAAAGAGATTTTAAAATAGCCTTTGTCCTTTTGTGTGCCCGCCGATGCTGTTGCGGTTCAACAGTGAATTGAGGTTTCTAAAATTTCAGTGCTGTTTGTTTATTTTTCAAATATAGTGTTTTCAATCTTTTGTTAGATACCGACTAAAAAGGAGGACGTCAACATTCTCATACTTGGAGAAACTGGAGTGGGCAAGTCAACCTGGATCAATGGAATCGCCAATTATGTAAAATACGACACCCTTAAAGATGCCAGAGATGACCCTCAATTTACTGTTCTTATTCCGTCAAGGTAATTAATTTAGTTTTTGTTTAATATCCTGAGATAATACGCAAGTTTATCGCTTGATCGACTCCTTGGAGAGAATTACTATATAATACACTTTTGTACAATAGTTTCGCTTCTCGCTGAGAATTGTGGATCAGATATAATATGGCGTCAACTTTGAACAACAAAGTATCATGGTCGTAAGAGACAATAGAGGCTCTTATAGAACTTTACAGTGATTGACGCATCCGGTTATCGTTTGAGAATTCTAAATCATCCGAAGAAACTTTAATTTTTATTCTTGACTTCACATCAAAATAGCTAGCACGGCTTGGAAAAACATTCTGCGCCTCATAACGTTGTTATAAAGCGTTAAGGAAACTCCCGCCAGTATACACCCCACATATATTTATTGGTTTCCTCATTAAATGCGTCCATAAAGAAATAGTTTGTCTAATGCACCGTGCGAGCCTACTGTTCGCCTACTGTTGAACCAGATTAAACCGTTGACAAATGCAGTGATATACTCATTAATTTAGAGGCACCGTTTGTTATTCTGAAGTGCCATGAAAAAAAAAAGCAGTGAACCGAAATAAAGACAATTTTATCATGTTAGCGGACACTAAGAAAATTGACGGGCCGGCTTTTAGGCACGAGTGCCCAAGAGAGATTGAGCTTGTTCGCACTTCTTCACAGATTTTTATGTACTCATGAATTCATGAAAACACAATGTAAAATAAGTTTCAACGACTAATCATGTTCATTTCTTACCGATTCTGAAACTTTAACGGAGTACGTGCCAATCAGGTAGTGCCAAGGTCTACGGTGGATGGTATCTCTCTCGACCCACCGCCTATCGCACGAAGGATCTTAGCTTCTCGTAGTTGGTTTTTATAACCCTCGTAAACGATGGCAGCCATGGGATCTCGAACACCAAACTCGACAATCAAAATCTAAGGCGTTCATCCAAACGCGATCATGTTCAGTGTTAATACAATCGAATCGTCTGATTGAAATGTGTAATCTATTCAAAATTTCAGGTTTACTTTCACAAATGATGAGGGAGAAGAGATGGAAATCGCATTTGGCTCTGATTCAAATGAGGAGCTCAAAGACGGTCAGTCTGCTACTCAGTTTCCTCGGGGGTACTCAATTGAGACAGAAACTACAAGGTATCACCTCATTGACACCCCGGGCATTGGGGATAGCAGAGGCATTGACCAAGACAAAGAGAACTTCGACAACATTTTGGCCTTTCTATCCTGCTATGACAAGATTAATGCCGTGGTTGTACTTCTCAAGCCAAACAGTGCGAGGTTGACAATTGCCTTCAAGTTCTGTGTGTTAGAACTTTTGACCCACCTCCACAAGTCTCTGGTGACCAACATCATCTTTGCGTTCACAAACTCCAGAGGAACTTTCTACAGACCAGGAGACAACCTTCCGGTTCTTAAACAGCTTCTAAAGGAAAAGAAGATCGACATCACCCTCTCCCCGAAAACCTATTTCTGCTTTGATAATGAGGCATTCAGGTACTACTTAATTTCAGTCAAATGGCTGTAATTTTTGCGGTTTAGCCTTTTCAAAAATCCAGGTAGATATAGAATTATGTATGTTTACTGGCTGGTGAGAATTTAAAAATCATTATATTTTAACAGTTTCAGTTTATCTATTTGCCAGAAAAAAAATATAGTTTACATGCAGACATTCAATACAAAAATGTTAGTTAAAGATTAAAATTCAAATTGTAAGTAAAAGAATTAAAAGTATTTTTCTGGCGAGAAAGCTCGAATTGAAACCTTGGCGCTTATTATATGAGCCCCCTTCCGAATCTAAAACTAAATATAATGAATAAATAAGCGGCGAAATCATACTGAAATATACTGATTAGGATAAAAAGCAAGCAAAACAAAACAGACAAATAGCAGCAAAAAAAAAAAAAAAAACAGTTGCAATACTGTGCAAAAGTATTGAAAGCGAAATTCGCCGAATGTCGTCCTTTGGGAGTTTTCATCTTTCTGTTCAAGTTTGCAATCTACGACCAAAAATCCTCTCAAAAAAAACTTGTTTATCGAGAATCTATTGCGTGACTAAGGATATTGTAATAAAATTGAGTTTTCTTTTCTTGAAAGGTTTCTAGCCTGCCAAAAGAAAGGAGTTGAATTCGGGGAGGAAGAAGCTGAACTCTTCTCAAAGAGCTGGGAAAAGTCACGCGACACAACAGCCAGACTTTTTAATTTCGTGAAAAGTATGACACCCCACGAGACTAAAAAAACCCTGAGTCTGAACGAGGCAAGGAACTTCATTATCGCCATGAGCAAACCAATGGGTGAAGCTGTTCAACTTATTGAAATGAACTTAAAGAAGGTCGAATTGACCAAAAAGCTGGTCAAGCAGGATAACGATGAGATCGAAAAGTTCCAGGAAAGGTTCCATTTCACGGGCTATGAAAGGGGTATAACCGACTTGGAGTATCCCAGAACTGTTTGCGCTCACGAAGATTGCAAGGACTACGAATATGTTGGACGGTCGAGGGAGAGGCATTCATCTAAAATACAGGCAGAGATCAAACAAAAGACTAGCGTGAAGGAACAAAAGGAAGCACTAATCCGTGAGCTGGAGAAGCAGATAAAAGAGAATAAAGAAGAGCGGGAGTTCATCTATAAGTGTGCAAGCCACTTTGGTGCATTTCTCAAGCAGAATGCCTTGATTCCCTACAACGATTCCTTCAGCGATTACCTTGACATGCTGATCAAGGAGGAAGAGGCCAAGGAAAAAGTGATAAGAGACGACAACAGGATTGTCCAGTTGAAGAAAGACAAGGATTCATACGTGGAGCAGAAAAAAGCTATCATCGAGCAAACATCGAGTTCCAGGGAAGGCGAAGGAAATGTCATTCAAATACAAAAGATCTATGAAATGAAAGACCAGCTCTGCTCTCTGAAGCACAATGGGAAGACTCTCAAAACAGCCCTAGGTACTGTAAATTTCAGTAAATCGCTATATCTTGGTTATGTTATAATGTAAGTTTTCAGTAGTTGTTTTCACGGTTCTGATCTCGGCTTTGTTGCATAAATTTCAACTTTTCGAAGAATAAGACCTTCAAATAATCCGAAGTGTCAATCTTCGTAAACCTACTGAACCGCGCAACACCGCTGAGTATACACGGCTAATACAGAGCACCTTTTCTTTGTAGATGGCAGTCAATCCACTAGAACAAAAACACTCAAGATGGAAAGGTAAGGTTTGTTATTAGCACATGATGTCCACTCGGAAGTTCAGCAGCAGATTTTTTGTATCCCCTGTAGGCATAGGAAAAAAGGCTGGGAAAATGACGGCTCCAGTAAGGAACAAAATTGATTTCTTTTTTGTTCTTAAGCTCTGATTCTAGAAATTTATGAGAAGGAGTTTGAATATCTTGTTTTCAATAACTATCATGTGCGACAGTCAGTTATCTCCGTTTGGCACGAAAGGAATATCACCGAGCTCACAGCTTGGCCATGGTGATCACTCGATTCATTATTGCATGCTATCTTTTATTGATGTTTAAGCAATAGAAAACGTTTTCCGTGTTCGCATAGCCTGATATAAACACGAGAGAGGTTGGGAGAATTCGAGACAGTTATGCAAACTCTCAACTTCGTCTCGAGAACTCTCCCAACCCCTCGAGTGTTTATCAGGCTATGCAAATAAAGGAAAAAAGTTTTCTATTGCTTTTATAAATGACCTTTACCGAGAAAAAAACGCAAAACCGTTTGTTATGGCACGGATTAAAAGAGATATCAACAGAAAACATATTTACAGTGGCCAATTGACCTTCTCTCAACTCAGTTGATGTCAAATTTAAGTAATAGGGACGGACCACTATGTTTTGGAGAAGGAAATGAAAAGTCCTGGAAAAAATATTGTTTGCAAAAACAAAAAGGTAAAATAAATTGTTTGGAGGCCCTAGAAGAAAAAACTAAAAAACATAAAGAAAGACAAAAGTAAGTTGGCCACCATTAATATGGCCGAGTCGTTACATTCAGACCGGGCTGTTTTTGGTTCCGGTGACCGGGGGAGCTTCGGAGGTCCCCCTCTATAACTTCAAAACCGCGCGTGATACGGCCACTATTATCAAGATATCACTTGATTGTCACAATGGTGTTAAATTATTAAATTATTGGCAGAATCCAAATTCCATTTCAATTTCTTCCCTCAAAGCAAAAAAATTAAATAGTAAGGTAGGTGTACATGTCTGACAGATTAAGTTAAGAAGTTGGCATAAACATAAATAATCTTTAACGATAGCAGTGATGTCATGATGACGTCATTTATTATTTAAGAAGGACTAGGGGTCTGTTTCTCGAAAGACCGGCCGGTAACTTTTCGGGCCCGAAAGCAAATTTTTCTGTTGAAGAGTAGCACAGTTTCTCGCTCACAAACCAGTCAGTTTTTGCTTGGCTAATTTATAGTTTCATTTTACGATTTTCAAAATTATTGAAACTTTGATCTTGATTGCAAGCCTTGGAAACAAAAATCAGCTTTCCGGGCCCGAAAAGTTACCGGGACTTTCGAGAAACAGGTCCCTGGAATCATCCACCATCGTGGAGCCACCATTTTGAAATAATTAAATGTATTCAATTTTTACTTAAAACTCGTATAAATCGAGATAATCGTGATAGAAAAATTTTACTGTGTATAAGGATGCTAAGGATCTAAGCAAAAAATCTGTAAGCTGTGAAATACCGAAAGAAATTAACACTGTTAAAGATTCAACCCAGTATCTGACATTTGGTCATTTTATGGTCACTGTAAAACCTGGATGACAGTTTTTAATAAATTTAATGAAATATTGCTAAATCAAGTGTAATGCTATAATTACGTGATAAGAGCAAATAGAAATACATCGAACCTCTCCACAGCGGCCACCTTGGGACAGAAGAAAGTGGCCGTAGTGGAGAGATGGCCGTCATGTGGAGGTAGCCGGGGTGTACGGTAATATGACAAATTTTGTTTAAGGATTATAACAACAACAACAACAATTTATTAAGGTATTCCCATTTACGTACATGGCATTACCTATTCTCTAAAAAAGTAAAAAAAGATTAATTAATTGGTTAAGTCACTTTTGAAATTACATGATAGTTTCTACAATTCATAATCGCATAATCTCAAAAATAAAAGCAGCAACTGATTTACAGATCATTACAACAATAATGATAATAATAATATCCCATAATGGTAATGATAATAATAATATCCCATAATGGTAATGATAATAATAATATCCCATAATGGTAATGGTAATATAATATCCCATAATGGTAGTCCAATCATATCTAATGTATAGAGATAAAATAAAAATTGAATAACGTTTTGAACCAAGATGTTAACGTGACAAAACAAGCAAGGTTCGCAACATTCGCCATGAGTACCGTCAGATAATTTGTGCTTACTGCAGCAGTATGAATGGAACACAATCAAAAAATTAAATACGATTGCCACGATTTATCATCAACGCGCCATACGGATAAAATTTCGCGACCATTCTTTACTTTTTCATTAGTCAGCTGAAAAAACTGGCCGTTATCGAGAGGTTATTTTGGCAGTTAGGGACACGCTTTAGTGGCCGTTGTCGTTGGAGAGACATACAGTCGACTCCCGATAACTCGAACCTTCAAGGGAAATCGAAAATAGTTCGAGTTATCGGGATCTCGAAGAAGATAGCCGGGAGTAAGGAAAAAACAGTTTTTACTGCACAGTGAACATTTTAATCACACTTAATTGTAAAAATCTTAAGTGAAAATTGAAAAATACGGCTAGATTGTAAATCAGAATGTAACGCAGTAACAAAATGTTGCCTAAATACACCATGGGTTTTACTGTTTTGAGAAGTAAAGCTGTTTCACGTAGATTTGTGACAAACAACATCAGCCTCCACTAGTAAACTATACGCCTACAACGCGTCAATGGGAAATTCAAAATTCAATGTTTCGAACACCAGTACACTGTTTTTTCCCGACTTTTTAAGGGCTGAAAACCGTGATGGTTCGAGTTATCGAGGGTAAAATTATATAGAAATGATCTGTCAAATTTCGGTTGCCATGGTAACGTCTATGTTGACCTACTCGTTACGACGACTTTAAAAATGTTCTCAGATAAAGTTTGGTGATCATAGCTTGAAAGGTTTTGACGGGGGACTTCAATTTAAGCCTCCCCCGGTCTGAATAGGGAGGGTTAAGGTTTAATGTTGTTTCTACGCAGGTTTTCGGAGATCATATCAATATTCTTAAATTGCCTTAAAAGTGATTTCATGTTTGTCTGATCACCGTAAAATTAAGTAAAATCGATATTACAATGATACGATATAAACAAAAAAACTTTGAAATCAGTTCAATTTAGGCCTGCCATTGAATAATAAAAGAATTAAAAAAATTATGTATGTTTTAATTCAAATAAAACTTAGATAGATATCCGAAACCTTCTATCTTCAATAGTCATTATTTCGGATAATGAACGAACAAGCAAATTCTTAATAGACGTGAATTATTCTCAACTCAGCATCACAATGCTGCTTATTAGTTCATATTTCTATGCCAGGAAATTCGAGCGTGTTTTTTTTATTTTTTTTATTTTTTGCGATCTTGGAAATTACCTTTTTTCTGAAGCACCATTTCAAGGGCATAACTTAATGAAAAACTTGAATTTTAATTCTTATCCATATATCTCAGGAACGGCTCGATAGAATTCTTTAAAAAAATCATCGCGCCAAATGATTGGCGTACGTGTTGTTTTGCATCTACCTCAGACAACTTAAAAAGTTTTCAATGGACACGAAGTTCGGGGATTTTATAGTACATTGATCAATTGCAGAACTAAGTTTTTGAAAGAAAATGTATCGACGGATTTTGGTTTTATCGCTGTTTTCGTGAAAGTAGCCTTAGAAATGACAAAAAGAGCTCAGCATTGTGTTTTACTGGTTTACATTTTTCCATGTTTTTTTCGAAATCGGGCAAGTCTACTTGCGTTTAGCCGGTTGCAGAGTGTATTAAGGTCATTTGCAAAACGGATGAGTGGTGAAAACTTTTCTGAAGCATCTAAAAAGTAGCAAATTAGTCTGCATTAAGTCCAGCCTTCAGTTCATGCATAATTTACACTTTTTTTCTAGAAACTCAAAGATATCTCGAAATAGACTCTTATAAATTTTTGTGAAACTTCACACAAAAGAAAACAAGCGCCCAAAGTATACGGGGGTAGCGTAAAGGATTTCCAAAGAAAATGCCGATAAGGGCAGAAATTCCATTTAGAGATAAACCATTGTGACGTCATTGTCACGTGATATTTATTCCGATCGCCCAAAAAATAATATCATAATAAAGTTTAGTATGTGTAATACATGTGTTATATTTTTTTTACAATAAAGATCAATTTGTTTAAGTATAAGAGATTCAAACATGGAAGGTGTACCAACAAAAATACTGGGTAGAGCCACCTTAAACCTAACAAACCATATTATAATTTCAGGAAGGCGGTTCGCGTGGAAGTCAAAAGCACATCCTTTACTGGGAGAATGTACGATGGCGCGAAAAGCGCGGGAAGCTGGGTATATCAAAAGATTACTTCCAAGAAGACACTTCCAGCATCAACACCAACTGGTCAACGACCAAAGGCCAAATAAATCTTCTCAGTTCTGCCTGGACAGCTCAGCTATCCGGCCGGTTAGCTTGTGTGTATAAGTACGTAGTTAATTAATCATTTCCACTTTTTCCTTTATATCGACCAGTTTTCTTTAGTTTGGATGTGGAAGTTGAATTATGATATGTAGTTAATTCCCGTCTTCTTGTGGATACCCTCGGGATCGCGGGCTGGTAGCGAGAGTCCGTAATAGCGGAACGCGAGAAGAAATAGAGGTGGATTTACAGCGTCGAGGTATATATCTAGCCATATTTAGTAGAGGAGACTGGTTAGGAAAGCCGGCAAACATCAAAGTTGAAAACAACGGTGCTGTAGTTTTTGTTGGAAGCTCCCTGACCGTGCACAATCCTTTGTTTTTTGTCCACAAATTGTGACTGAATAAATTAATGCAATGTTTCTGTTGGTCATTAAGTTCAAAATGATAGGAATGCTATAGAACGTTGTGCACGGTGAGGTCCAAAAAAACTAACAAAAACCTATAGCAAAGGAGTCTAACGGGTTTCATATCCTGTCCATTCCACTTTAATAACTATGATATAGTGCTACGCACCAACCCTGAGGGTATTTTAGTATTTGCCAAATCAGTTGGATGAAAGCCAAAAAGTAATTATTTGTAAATGAAAATCGTCTCTTATTAAGAGCTTTGTTTGCGTTTTGATTGACAGTGTTTACCGGCAAGCATTGCCGGGATTTTGTTAAGTGCGTTTCTATGATTTTGTTGCATATTCAGTTAAAAAAAAAATTTTGCTCCTACCAGCAAGCAAAATTTGTTCATTTGCTTCAATTCATGATCGCTAAAATGTCGTCTTTCAAAACTGTCGAGAGCTGGTGAATAGCCAAGGAGGCGAGTTACGAGAGCCAATCAAAAACTCACGAAAATTGCTATCCACTGATTTTGTAAATTCTAACAGCTTTATTCATTAATACATAATACTTAGTAGAGGAGACTGGTTATGAAAGCTAGTCTCCCACGCAGCCGTTTTTAGTATCATCACGCAATGCTCCTCCCCACAAACGGCTGCTCACATTCAAACAACATTCCTGTCCACCACTTTAACCAATCAACATGTGGTTTACATATTTCGGGAACTGGGCGCGCCGACGTAATCTAACCAATCATATTATTTCTTTTATCATGGAGTGTTAGAAATAATTGACAGCACAAACACGACTCATAAGCTCGTGATATTGTGAAACGTGACCTTGAGAGTCTGCTTGAAAGAGCTTTTTCTCCTTTTCTCTCTCGTGCAAAGGTTACTAGCATTGCACTGTGCATGTTGCATTCAAATTTTTGACTGATTAATCTTGTTTTTGCCGCACTGAGTGTTTTATTTAGAGGTCATCGGAAGCAGGTTCGTTACTGTCTTGCATACTGAGTAATAATTTCCGGTGGTTTATGCTTATATAGGTGTTTCTGATAGATTTGATTTCAGATGCAGTTGTAAAGTGTTTTACTTTTGTTTGACCTCTGTTCATTACGGTTAAATAAAGATTTAGTTTCTTCGGTTTTCTCCGAAGTGCCTGGCTCGGAAAAAACTACATGTATGCACGCAAGTTTCTTTGTGAAAGGTTTGAACCCAGGAGTCATTTCAAAAGGTTGAGTTTGATCGTCCGGGTGAACGTAGTCCTGAATAGGACTGTTGTTGTTGACAGTGACTGACGTTTCGACAACCTGTGCGGTAGTCATCTTCAGAGTCAAAGTGAGTTGTATCACGTCAGTTGATGGTATTATACTCTGGTTATTGATCTGATTGGTCAATTATGTGGCGATGTTATTAGTCGTCTGTCAGTTAAGCCGTGATGTTATTGGCTATGAAGACTCGTAATCAGTGATTGGTGCGTTTCGATCCGTCTATTGTCACAGTTAAACAGTCGTCTATTGTTAGTCAAATTGTCAGTTCTCCAGTTGTTCTCTCGTAGTTAGTTTTGCTTGATCTCGTCAATAAGTCGTTTGTACGGCGCTGGTGACATCCCTCGAGAACTTGAGAATTTAAGAACAGGGCGGATTATGCGGGAGAAACCACGTTGTTTACAATGTTCTGTGATTTGATTGGTCTCATACTAAACAATGTCACTGATCTGATTGGGGCAAAGACTACAAAGGGAAAGGGATGTTGTTTGAATGTGAGCAGCCGTTTGTGGGGGGGGGGGGGGGGGG
>BOPM01000938.1:14270-31815 GCA_022179025.1 Porites australiensis | reverse complement strand
CACTGAATGAAAGAACTTTTCCATCACAGGGCGAAGTGAAACTCTTATATAGTTATTTAAGGTTACTCTCAGGAAACATGGCGAATGATGCAGGCACGATCCATGTTTCACAGCCCGCGGAGCATTGAGCCCCTTTTTGCATGTAGGAAGTTAAACTCTGAACACGCTGATTGGAAAAAGGGCCAAACATTTGCTTAATTTAACCCTTTAAAGTCCGCTTTGGTCGTTTTCGTTCCATAGGGAACGATGCATATTTCCTTTACAGGTCCATTTAGTTTTCAGTTTAATAATTTTAAAGTTCTCATGTCTTCTGTTTACTTCAGTAGAGGGTCATCTTTTTAACCTTCAAGTGCCACCTTCTTAGATTAAAGTCTATTGTAACTATGTCTCATTTGAAAACTCAAATCTTGTATGCTTGGCCGGAAATAAAATCATGAGGGCCGATATTTCCGAAACTTTCCTGTTAAAACAGTACCACAAGTATATACTTTTTAAACGAAGAGGCGTTTTCTCCCGGTTAAAAAAAATGGAAGACCAAACTGTGTTTTCCTTGGTTTAGAAACGATGCTTGTAGTCGGCTAATTGTTCATTTATTTACGAACCGATTTTGTGCCCATTCATCCAAAATGCCAATCAACCATATCGAGTCAGCGCTGAAATGTTTTACCGCGCTTGTTCATAATCCACTAAAATAGCTAATTCAACGAAACGAATGGGGAACATCAATATTGTGGGGATATTTGTCATCTTGAAGTGGTACGGAATTGAAGACGAACGGAGAAGTTTTAAGTTGTTGCTTTTTTGGAATAGTGCAGAAGCTTGCAGAGAACATTTACTCCATATAAATGGACAGCGTTCAAGCCATGATATGCTTGCATGGCTGATCATCGCTTTTGTTACTGTGGCTGACTGGAACTCTAGCTTACTTTTACTACAAATTGCTTAATTATTTCATCGGAATGAAGATTGAAGCCGAACCTGATCCTAAGCCTCTAGAGAGAGAAACAAAATTAAAAAGAACGTTTCGGGTCCAAGAAGGAGACGATTCTGACGAAGAAAGAATTAACATTATCAGAGAAATTAATAACAATTATGACATGACAATCGAACGAACTTGAAAAAATCGTCAGTTACTTCTTAGTTGGCTAGTTAGTTAGATTAGTTAGTCAGAGTATCACAAACGTATAAGTTTTTTCTTGTCGTAGTCCGACGCCATCGGGCTAATGTAAGTATTATGCAATTAAAAGGAACAGACATTGTTTTGCCCATATAAGCTCCTTTACTTTGGTAATGAATAAATTTGACAATTGAACTAACCAATTTGCTTTAGTAATTCAGCAGATAATCGCTACAAAGTTCATCTCCTCTGTAAATCCTGCTATGTGTTTATTCTTAAAGTTATAGACACTGAGTAAATTTGCAAGTTTCTTCAGAAAAATGGTCATCTTGCTTAGATCTCACTACACAGATACTGGTCATCGCACAAGTGCTAACAACACTCCTTAACGCTTATATGCCTTAGAAGTCCGTCAAAACAAAGTATCAGCTTGTTCTCTTTCGTTCCATATGTATTACTAACAGTTTCGCTCAAACTATCCTCGTTGTTCCTTGTTATATTCTCCAATCACAGTAAGCTTTGTATATAGGGTGACTACTTCTAAGTATATATGCCAGGGGAAATTCCGTGAGAAGAAACTGGGTACAGGTGTCCGTATTTCGAATCCTTGTCCTTTGTCTTTCTTGACGCTACCGCATACGCTATGGCACCAAACACACACACAGAAAGAACGGAAACTCCGACAAGCACTCCGATCGCAATAGCAGAGTCCACGAAAACTGATAACATTTCAGCGATGACCACAGTCTTGAATGGTATGGGTCGGTCATGAGCAGAATAGATAAGAGATTGTAGCTTCACGCGAGTGAACGCAAAATTATGGGGCATGGAGAGAGATATTATGGGTTTTCGAGGAATATGTTGCAGCTCATTATGTCAAAAATATCGACACTGGCAGACCACTTTTGGAAATTTTACTCTTAAGGAGAAAAACTTTGGAAATTCAGTTTTTATTTCTGGAAACTTGGTCCACCTCCCAGGTTGTTCTCCTTTCTCGAATTGGTCCTGTTTGGATGGACTAGATTTAAAGTGGAAACACATAAATCTTATTGGCCCGTCCGAGATCCAACCTCTTACCCTTTTATGTACCATTTAACAGACCTAACAGAAATGTTACTCCTTTAGCATACCTGATGCCACAGAAAATGCTATGAAGTTAATGAAAGGGAAAATATCACGCATTACCAGGAGCCAAAATTCTTATATTCCTAGACTTTCACTCAACTAGACACTGGGATTGCCATTGGTTGATTCTTGGTCACTCCGTATGGCCTTGACTAAAATCAAATGTATCCCGATCGTGATACATTTGAGCACAGGGACCCCACACAATCTTGTGTGTGAAATCGATGTTATTTTATAGTAAATGTACTGGATTTACCGTTAGCCTCACCCACGGCGATCATGATAAATAAACGTTGAATTATCTTACCTGTGGTATCTGATAGTCGTCCTTTTGCCTCAAAAGCGGTTTTTTGAACGATTTTGAAGGATTTTGAGTTTGCCGTTTACTGTTCCTAATAGGCTGATTTAGCAACAGAACGGGAACGTCAGTTGACGACGGTGCGCGCAACTCAAACCACTGGCTTGACCAATGGCAGAGCGGCAAATTGGGCACTGGAAGAGTCACGTTTAGTCCTTTCCATGCGCTTTCCCGGCCCCCGTTGTCAACTGACGTTCCCGTTCTGTTGCTAAATCAGCCTAATAAGAAGGACTCCTTCTATTATTAGGAACAGTAAACGTATGTACCGTTGCAGTTATGTAAGGGGTTATGTAAGGGGTAAAGGATAGGGAGGAAGAGAAAAAAGAGGGGGATTGGGGAGAAAGGGAACACAAAACACCGGCTCTTATAGCAGGCACTCCCTTCCCTTTTCCCCTCTTTCGCGCGTTCCCCACTCCCCCTTCCCCTATCCCTTTTAGCGCCTGCCACGCAAGGTACAGTAAACTGCGAACTCAAAATCCGTCAATGTCTTTCTGTTGTTAGGAACAATAATCGACGAACTCAAAATCCTTCAAAATCGCTCAAAAAACCGCTTTTGAGACAAACGGACGACAATTTACTACAGGTACGGTAATTCAACGTTTATTTAACATTGATTTACATACGTACTTAGCGATATTTCGCTATGGGTGAGGCAAACGGTAAATCCAGTACATTTACTATAAAATAACAACCGATTGGTTACGCACACAGATTCCTTTCTCCTCCACACAGGCTCCTGCTGGGTCACGCCCTAAAAAATAGCAACACGTGATCAAAGCATGGTCGAAATTGGCGTGACAGAAGGCGGGAAAAATACTGCCAGTTTTCACTTTCGATGATGAACACAACAAGAGTCCACAAGTCAACAACACAAACAGAAAGCCTCAAGATTCAAAGTTATTTCTAGTGGAGGAGATATTGGTAGTCTTTACACTAGAGCCTAAATAAGCTAAGAAATATTTCAAGACAAGTAAATTTTAATTACTTCAAGTAAAATAAAGCTTCACACACATTCTTTTTTACTTAACGTTAACTTAGGGACGGACCATTAGAAAAGGTTTTGGGGGGGGGAGGGGAATTTTCGAGCCGCAGGAATTTGTTTTCGTTATCAAATTCCTTGTATGAATTTTTTTTAGCCCATAGCATGAATATTTTTTAGGGTTAATTGGCGTGCACGAATTTTTTTCATTTCATTTTCCCTTGCGCGAATATTTTTTTTGTACTTCGCCCGCTCCCCCATAAGTTTTCTAATGGTCCGTCCCTTTTTTTAATTAAGATTGATTGACATGTCTCGCCTTTCACAAAGCTCAAGAAACCACAAGTAACCGCAAATCAGCAAAGTCGGTCATAAGGATAGTTTTCAAGTCGCTTGAAACTTTCTTCAACCGTTTTAACTTTCCGACTTTAATGAGATGCAAAGTAAAGTCACTTGAGATTTTACTTAGGCCTCACACACGAATTTTTGGTTAAGTAAAACTTAGCAGCTCTTAAGTCTTACTTAACAGCCTGGTGTAAAGACAACCAATATATGGAAAGCACTTTGTAAATCATTTATTCAGTGGTTTGAGAATTAAATTTGTGTTAGTACAAGCGAGTCGACTGTTTTGATTCGCTCCGGTTATCCTTTTGTCTCTGTTGAAGTTAAAGTCTAGAAAAATAACAAAACACTTAATATAATGTCTGGTTCCTCGGGAAAACAGTTAATTTTGTTTTCCCTCGAGTCCTGATGTTTTCCTCGACTTCGTCTCGGGAAACATCAGGACAAAACGGTCGGGAAAACAAAACTGTTTCCCTCGGGATCTGACAATGTATAATAACACCTGAATGTCAGTTTTCCCTACCTTAGCTTACCTTATTTATATACTTCTATTAGTGAAATCCCTATATCCTTTTATATATACCTGAAAGATCATGAAAAAGGTATCCCTTCGGGCGCTGCGTCCCCGTATAGGCTATTTCAGGGACTACCCACCGGCTCGAAACACTGGCGGTCGTTGCTTTCGATATGACTGTCGTTTATCACTACATGATAACAATGGTTATTATCATTGAGTTACCCTGATAGGCCTGCCGCACCCTTTATTATACGATTGTCGCATAGCTTGGCCATGTCGAAGAACTCGTCGAGCAGGTCGAGGTAAGACGCTTGAAATTTGTGTTTTCCAATTTTGCGTGCAGAAATTGCTTCATAATGTTTGTCGTAAACGGTAAGATACTGCTCGACGGCGCACATGTATCCCCTTGCGCGTGATAGAATTCAAAGGCCGGGATAGAATACATCTGAAGAAATGCGGAAAAATGCGGTATATGTCGAGTGTTGTATCAATTACGTGATTATACCTGCACCTTTATGTCTGGCTCTAAATTTCATTCTCGTAAAGCACGTTTTGCGCCAATGTTCGTTCCAATACATTGTACTTTTTTGAAAGATGAATGTAGGAGTAAAAAACTGATTTCCGTCGGCTGTTTGGCTAGCGCTGAGGCAGTAACTGCATTCATCTCAGTTTTAAGCAACTTATTTAGACTTCATGTTAACAACTTGCATTGCCAAATGCAAGTCGAACTTTTCTTAGATTGTTTCACTTTACGAACTGCCTTTGCGAATAGAAGCAATTCTTATACTACTAAATATTTTACCGTGTACGAAGGCTATTTATTAAGTATCGCTGTTGGAAATGCGTTATGTCCGCAATCTTTGAATTGAGGGGTACTATATGTCGAATACTGAACGAGTCGCCTACGCCTTAACTTCACCTAGAACGTACTTGTCTACGCGTTTATGAAAGTTTCTGGTCAGAACTTGTTTTAACTATTTCCTTTAACTCGCTCGTTGCCTCTCAGCCTAGTATTGAATAGTCAATCACTGACCAACCGTGGAGGACCGATAAACAAACCATGATCCTTACCAAATTTGGAAAAAAAAAAACGGCGGTAAGAATCCTGCGAATGTGTTTGCTTTGGGGCAAAACGAATCAATGCCAAGACTAACAGGTAAAACAATTATTTCTCGAGCCCGAATGGGCTCTGAGTTATTAATAGCCCATGAAGCCGAAGTCCGAATGGGGTATTGACTCAGAGGCCACAAGGGTGAGAGGAATAATTGCTTTAGTAAAAGCCAACTAGTTGGTCAAAAATATCGAGACAAAACAACTGCAGCTTGTAAAACGCGATTCAGCCGCCATTGTTTTGGTTTTCAAAGCCGGCGCTTTTCGCTACTAGTGGGCTATAACATATAGCCTAGTATTAGTTAATCCAATCAGAACGCAGCATTGATAAATAAATAGACCACTAGTTGGATTTTACTATATTCCACTTTTACTTGTAAAAATAATTATGAGAAAAATTGACGACAATTACAGGCTACATGCGGCGTGCACTCATCCGACGGTGAGGTGGAGAGAGAGTTCGACTGTAGACTGACTGTTTGGGTTTTCATCCGTCTGATATTAATTAATGGGATCTTAGTGCTTTCATAGGCTATTACTTTTTGCATGGAAATTTCGGTCAGTAAAAATAGACGGCCGCTTTAAGGTCCCCGTCAACGTTTTTCAAATTACTTTTACAAAGACAGGCCAAAACACAACAGATTTTTTTTTGTTTGCAGAAAAGCGAAGGACATTGAAGTGTCTCGATCATTAAGGTTAAATAATGCTAGCACGGGAAGTGTCTCACTAATATCAATTTTAATTTACTCTTTTGAATAATACACATTTTGTTAACCCACAGCCTAAAAAAGCAAGGAATAAGGAGCTACTCAGCATACATGAATAACAAGTGCGATGAACTATCGAATTATCTAGCAAACATTGGCAGTTGACCACGATATAATTAATAATTCCATAGTTTGTTCCGTTCCCGGAAAGACCTGGAAAGGAACAAAAGATTTCGTGATATTTTAACTCCTTCGTAAAGTCACTGGTCACCTTTGAAAAACCTGTCTCTTTTGACTTTTGGGGTCGGTATTTTTATCATTAATTCGTATTGGGATGGAATCCGATGATAACTGCAAAAGTATAGTTAATATGAAAGTGCAGTTGAAGCGTGCTCCTGACCTTGTATTCGCTGGCCGGTGGACGACCTCAGTAAGCTCATGATCATTCAAAATATATGTTTACGAATGGCGTTGTACACCGCACCTAGATCGGCATCCGAAGATAACAGCTGAAAGCAACTAATATCATTTTTAAGTGTTATCTACTAGGTAGGGATTTTTTCCTGCCGCTTGCTGACACAGCTCAACATTGTAGCTATATTTCGTTTCTGAATAACCGGGACAATTGCCACTCTAGCTTGCTATATTCAGTTTTTAAAACTATAGGATTAAATCTCAAACCAAAAGGAAAGTTGCACTGGGCCCTTTAGTCTCACTTCAGGAGGCTTCTCTATAATTGGTAGTTTCTATATGTTAGCCGCCATAATTTACTGATAATTTTTGAATGTATTTCCTATGTAAAGTGTGTTCTATTCTTTAATAATATTAAGTTTTGCCGGAACTGAAATATATTGGCGGCGGTTATAGTTTTTATTGTTTCTGATAATTTGAAATTAAAACCATAAACTATAAACGACTTCTCGCAAATGGAAATCAAAAGGTTCATTGAATGTTTCCTCTTTCGGCCAGTTTTGCAGGTGGCGTTTATAACCAGGAGATGGCTAATGCAGAGTTCAATGCTGTTGCCACACGAGTTAATACTTGTTATAGAGATCTCCAAGGAGAGGTAAACTAAGTTCATTGTTGGTAATTTAGCAGAAGCTTGGCTCCGGTGCATGAAACAAACAGCAAGAAAATGTGGTTTCAAGGTCCACCTTATCGCTCTTGCCAGACTTGACGAGGAGTAACCATGGTCAACCAATGACTGTTTTCTGTAAATTATCTCTTCGGAGAACCAAATATTGCCTAAAATTTTCTATTGCTTGAATACGGCTAAAATTTCTAGATGAGCGTTCCATTCAGGTATAATTTTAAAGCTTATCTCAAAAATTCCCTAGATTTTCTGAAGTTTAATTTCATATTTTACTCCTTATGTTAGGCTATAAATCTCGTAGGAAAAGGAAACTTAAAATTTTCGGATTAAACAATGTGATGGAGAGAGGAATCAGAAAAATTCTTACTTTCGTCAGTCATACGTTCAATTGCATTCAAAAATTTTCGGGAAAAATGAACTGAAGCCCTTGTAATTTCGGAAAGCGTCAAGTTCTCCTAGGATGACGGAACAGGTACAAATTTAATAGCGTCGCTTGGAATGCATTTCTGGAGATCTAAAAGTACTTTGGATAGCCTAAAAAAGACTTTACCTCTGAGTAACTCACAGCGACTTATCCGTTCGATTATTGTTAGCCATGTCATGTGGGTCGGTTAAACAGCTGTGAGCCCCTTTAATTTCCTCACACAATCCATGAAAGATATCGATCCCGGCATACTACACCGTGTAGTTGACGTGCCCTGTTATTTTGACTAACAGTATTATTTTTTGTCTAAGTCAGTCTGATGTTTTTTTTGTACCGCCCGTTTGAATTGATAAGATTAGAAAAGACAAGGCATATGCGGAATTAAGTCTAGCACAACGTGTGATTGTCTGTTTTCAAAAGGCAAATTCAGGGTTGTTGTTGGATTCTTAAATCTATAGGAACTAAATGAACAAAAGGAGGATTACAACATTCTTATACTTGGGGAAACTGGTGTGGGTAAGTCCACCTGGATCAATGGAATCGCCAACTACTCTAGGTACAACTCCCTTCAGCATGCCATGGAAGATCCTGAACTCACTGTATTAGTTCCTTTAAGGTAAATAGTTTTGTTAGCACCTAACTGCTGTTCATAGCGGGTTGCACAAGAGCTTCATATTTTTGTGTTGTTCAATGATACAGTATTAAGACATAAGGGGAGATATCCAGGGTGATAAAAGTTGCTGTATGATGTACAAGCAGCTTAACATTTATAAACGTAACGACCTTTTACCATGGCAGTGCAAGTAAAGGACATCTATTGCAAATAACATGAAATTTCGAAGGATGTACCAACTTGATTTCCTCGTCTTTTGTGGGAATATTTGCCTTGGACTACATACCCATCTTGACTAGTATATTCGTTACATGTTGTTGTTACCTTGTCACTTTGGTCGTTGATACTTTTCCGCTGCTAACATATTTTCTACCCGGGTTTATAATGACCATAAAATATGGCTGCAATGAAGAAGAAAGAAGCAGCCGAAGTCGACAATCACATTTTGAGTGTTTTTGCAATGATAATAAATAGCAATATGGCTTTATTAAATTCTTAACTGAATGATACTCTTCATCGTCTCAGGTTTGTTTTCACAAATGATGAAGGAGACGAGCAGGACATTTCATTTGGCTCTGATCTAAATGAGGATCTCACAAGTCCCTATGGACAGTCAGCCACCAAGTCCCCTCAGGAGCACATCCTTGAAACGAAAACCGCACGGTTCCACCTAATTGACACGCCGGGCATTGGGGACTGCAGAGGCACGGAAAAAGATAAGGAAAACTTCGAGAAAATCTTGGCCTTTTTAACCAACTATGACAAGATAAATGCTGTGGTTGTTCTGCTCAAGCCAAACAACTCAAGGATGACCGTGGCGTTCAGGTTCTGTGTGCTAGAACTTTTGACCCACCTCCACAAATCGCTGGCATCTAACATCATCTTCGCCTTTACGAACTCCAGAGGAACTTTCTACAAACCAGGAGACACCCTACCAGTTCTCAGACGGCTCTTAAAGGAGAGGGACATCGAAATCACTATTTCTCCTTCAACTTATTTTTGCTTCGATAATGAAGCATTCAGGTAATAACTAAAAACATTCTCGGAGAAAATCAACACAACACTAACAGCAGAAATATAATAGCCAAACCTATTAAGCGTAGTGCCGATTTCGATCATCATTCATAGCGTTGAAACGGATAAAAATATATGACAATAAAATAATAATAATAGTAATAAAACACACACACACACACCAGATATCAGGCTCTCTAGTGAAATTTAACTGTTACCATTTTCTAATCAATAATAAGTAAATGAATAAATGACGTTTCTGGGTTAACTTAAGTAAAATTTTAAGCAACAAAAATAACTAAAGGATTCCCCCTTCCATCTCAGGTATAAGTAAAACAGAGAAATTTTTCTTCGATCAAGCTTAGAAAAGCAACGAAATTAAACGCATGTTTGGAGATCGAGGAGTGTCTCGTGTTATGGTTAACAGCGTATATATAAAGCTCAGCTTTTAAAAGGCCAAAAACTATATTTTTTTTCTAAAATGTGCAAAAAAAGCAGAGTTTTTAAACTGATGAGTACGTCGCGGGGAATCTTCTAGGGTGCTGATATTCTAAAAACCCCTGCCAAGTTCAATGCAGCAGGATTAATACTTTTGGTTCTTCTATGAGGACTGACACAAGGACGAAAAAAGCCCATACAAAGTAGACAGACGTATTTAGTATGCAGCCAGTTAAAATTATGCTTTAAGTTAAGGGTCAGCGAGAACATCATAGATTATATCACCAGTTTTCTTTCCTTTTTTTTTTCAGGTTTCTAGCCTGCCAAAAGAGTGGAATTCAGTTCAAACCTAAGGATGCTAGCCTTTACTCAGAAAGCTGGGAGAGATCTTGCGATACGACTCGTGAGCTTTTTGATCTCGTTACGCGATTGCAACCACACGAAACTAAGAAGACTCTAAGCCTGAACGAATCAAGGTACTGTATCATCGCCATAAGCAAACCATTGGGTGAAGCTGTTCAGTTGATTCAGATGAACTTGAAGGGCATTAATGATGTCAAAGACCAATGCAAGCTTTATGACGCTGATATACAGCGTTTCCAGGCCGAACTTAAGTTCACAGGGTTTGAACGAAAGATATTTCAACTCGACTATCCCATGACAGTTTGTGCAAGTGATAAATGCAAGAAGTACGTTAATATAGGGAAGTCAATGGAGAAACAAACAATTTATCCCAAACACTGCCATGCTCACTGCTACCTCTCTGGAATTCCAATTGAGACTACCAATAATGATCGTCTCTATCATTGTGCGGCCATGAGTGAAGGGAAATGCATGAAATGTGGCTGTAACTATAAATTTCACATGCACATCACCTACAATACTACTCTCGTAGAGAAGGAATTCCTCTCAGACGAAGTACAGGCGCAGATCAACAAGAAGTCTGACATGAAGGAAAAAAAGAAAGCATTTATCAAGGAGTTGGAGAAACGCATCAGCGAGCTTGAAGAGGAAAAAAGGACAATTTTTCATTGTGCCAGCCACTTCGGCGTATTCCTTATACGAAATGCTATGATTCCCTACAACGATTCCTTCAGTGACTACCTTGACATGCTGATCAGGGATGAAGAAGGCAAGGAAAGGGAGATAAGGAACGACAAAAGAATCACCCAACTGAAGAAGGATAAGGAGACTCATGAACAGAATAAACAAATCATCATGAACACCATCCGATCTAGCTCAGATAAAATGAAGCAATTTATTTCCATAGAACAAATATATGAAATGAGAGAAGCGCTTTGTTCCCTAAAGCACAATGGCAAGACACTGAGGGAAGCATTAGGTAATAACTAAATAGTCATGAATTATTGGTTTCTAAGCCGAATAATTTTATTATTCATTACTTTTTTTAGGTTTCAATTCAGTGACTTGACTTTAAAACTTTCACTTCATTTTTCAGAAGTAGTCTTCAATGTTATAAATTCTTATCTTACGACCAATTTCTTAAAATCAAACTCTATTTTCGTAGATGGGACCATTTCGGCTAGAAAGAGGAGATACAGAATGAGAAGGTAAGGATATACCATACGTCAAAGGTCTCCACAATTTTCGGTTTAAAAGTTTCCCTCAACTAGAACACGGTCTATTTTTAGCTTCTAATTTGGTTGAGGTAAATCGGCAACGCTGTTATAGAAGCCATTAGGGGGAAACTAAAGCGCAATGGGAAACGTTTACTACGATTTCATAGGCGCAACTTTTTCAGTGTGTGTTGGGGGAGTTGCCTTCTAACGTTTTCGTGAAAAATAGCCCTGCTTTGTTAAATAGCGTGGTTAAGATTTTTACTTTTTTAAACTAACGAGTTATTAATGCCTCAGTTTCAGTACGAGGAGCTACATGCAGGCCCGAAACAACAATTACTGGGACATAGGCTGCAGTTTTTTACATCGGCAATATGAGCGGCTGAATCTCGGTACAAGGACAGCAAGGGCGTCAGCGTCAAGACCGTTAAGAGCAATCGCTGCACCGCCACACTCAGGATTCTGGCAGAAAAAATGACGATGTGCATTTTACCAATGAATTGAGAGTGGTGGTGGGAGTATTCTGTTCATGTTAATAGTATTGGGATGGTTTGTAACCGGTTAACTTTAATAACTGTTATTAATATGAAAGAAGGTCATCGCAGTTATAGACGAAACTTTTGTAGTTGCGAAAAGAAAGCCTGAAAGAATTCAGGCTTGTACGGGATTCGAACCCTTGACTTCTTTTCACATATTCTCAGGTAGCATTAGAAGTAGAACGCCATTTTAATTAAGACGAACGTTATATGTCACTGTATATAAGATTTTTGGGTAGTGAATGCCTACGATTTAGTGGTTTAATTTTGGATAAATTACGTCTTTCTTATTTTCCTTGGCAAAACCTAGAACACTCGGAAATTCAGTGTTCATCATGTTCATAGAAAAACATTTAATCTAGTTTTGAATGGCTTTACGTTTAGACTTTATTTTCAATCATGGTGTTTTGATAACACGTAGCACCTTCGTATAGTTACTGCACATTATATAGTATACAGAATACTGGATCAAATTTATGCCGTGGCTTTGAGCGAGAAATGGGCATCAGTTTTGCCGGTCTATCTTACTGTCTAGTGTATTTCGGTGTTAGTATTTTAGTGGGGGCAAAGAAAAATATTATTTTAATTCGAATAATTAGTATCCATAGATCAGACAGTTTCTCTGTTTTATCATGCATAGTTCATTTTTTAGCACAGTACTGCTAGTAATATACAAATGTAAATACGACGTCATCGGACCACACCCGTGGTCAAGTGACAAGAAACGAGAAGAAAATGACCGTTTTTTTAAAGGACAGGTTATTCTTATTTCTATCAACATTAAGCTATATGTACAGAGTTGTATGATTGCCTTCAAACTAAACTTCTAATCAAGAATTGGGGTTTTGAAATAGCCGGATAATTTGTTTAAAGGGAACACCGACTTCCTTAAAATGAATGCATCGTTACAGCTTTAATATCTTGCTGAATGGTTTGACACATCCAAAGTACATCCAGGTTCATTAGATGTATAACTAAACCTTCATTAAGAGGCCATCTATCAAGCAGTCACCCTCTTTTAAGCGCCCAGTCATCAAAGTCCGAAAATAATAATATTGTAGAATAGAATCTTAACTTAATAATTTATATAAACCTCTTATTAAGTGGCCGCGGCCACCATTAGGCCATCCCGACGAGAGTTCTATTATTTGTTACCTCTATTATGCGACCACCAAACTTTTGATAAACTTTAAGTTTATGGCTTTGTTTCGAAATGTGCTGAAAAAAAACACACACACACACAGGCAGAGTGAAAAGTGATGACTGATTGCAGACCCGTAATTTAACGGAATTCAGTCACAGACTTTGCCGCCTAAGTTCGATTATCAGTAAAGTCTACACCATTGTACTGTACTGCAAATCAAATTTGAGAGAACCACAACACTGCATTTTGGGGAGAATTTACTTGTTCCTTACAATACTATTAATAGCTGTTTTTTAGAGGATAATTAGAGCTGTCTCTTGTGCGAAAGTTGTTAGAAGCCTCAAACTATTTGTTTTACAATAAAGTAAAGTTTTTGCTAAATGCTATTTTAATTTATTATTTGTACAGGTAATCACATGATTTCGAGTGCAATTTGGAATTAATAAGTACGGGTAAATTGAAAAAATCTACGAGTGCTTATTTATTCCAAATTGCACGAGAAAAATCCTGTGATTACTCATTAATAATATTCATGAAAAAATTGCGAGATAGCTTTAAAATCTCTTTGATAGGGAGTCAACACGCGTAAACTACGTACAAAAATAAATTACTCAAATGCCGCAGATATCATCACAAGTGCGGTCAAAACAACATTTTGCTAGATGTTTTTAAAGTTTGCAAGCTGTGGAAAAGGGCTGAACAGTTCATGGAATTGTTCAATGTGTTTGAATTAAAGATTCTGGGTTATTACCTCGATTTTTCCGCTCTTCCAGAGAATTTCTTCTTCCTCCTCTCATACAATGATACTTGCCGAGCTTTGTTTTGGCGCTTACCACAGCCAGCTAAGCGAAGCTGTTTCGCTTTGTCCTCTAACACCTCCTTGGACGAACTAAATTCTCGGTCACGTACAATGGACAGGGTGCAGTTCTTTAAGTGTCTATCAAGTTCCAATCACAGTAAGTTTTGTAGTAAGAGGCGCCACTTCTAGACATATATACCCGTGGAAAATCCTTGTGAAGAAACTGGGTACAGGTGTCCGTATTTCGAATCCTTGTCCTTTGTCTTTCTTGACGCTACCGCATACGCTATGACACCAAACACACACACACAGAAAGAATAGTAATTCCGACAAGTAGTCCAATGGCAATAGCAGAGTACGTTGCGGCGTTGACCAGAGTCTTAATGATGTGGGTTGGTCATATCGCGGAATAGAGAGCAAATGGTAACTCCGCGCGAGTGACACCGAAATTGTGGGGCATGGGGAGACTAGAGATCACGGGTTTCGAGAAAAATGTTGCAGCAGTTATGCCAAAAAATCGACACTGGTAGGATACTGGTAGAAAGTTTGGTCAAAAATTGAGTATTTGGTATGGAAAACGAAATCGGCCTCTCGCGGGGTATTGTTCTTTCACCAGTTGGTCCTCTGTGATGGACTAAAGTTTTCAGTGGAGACAAAAGTAAAATGTTTCCGGTCGTGCCCGAGGGTGGGTGGCGTGCACGAAAGGCTTCATCGGAATAGATGTTCATCAGCGACCAACAGCTAAAAATTGAATTCTCTTCTACGTCTTTCTTTTTATAAAATTCAGAGTTTAATTGCATTTCACTTGAGTAGCGGAATAACCTTCCTTTTCCGTGCAGTATGCTTTTCTTTCCCACATGACGCTGACATTGGCGAGAATAGACTGTGTGACCAGCTAAAGGAATGTTTATGTGTGAGGCAAGGAGCTGGGACTACTGTTTTATGCTACTTCGCATTCCGTTTCTCTCAGTTTTACCTTTCTAAAGCTGTTTTTACATACATAGTCCGTAGTACGCGTTTTATACCTAGTCCATCTTTATACTCAGTCCGGAGTCCGCATTTTCTACCTAATCCGTCTTTTATACCCTGTCCGCAGTCCGTAGTCCGCAGTCGGTGTTTTTTACTGATCGCATTCTCCCCGACCCTTTAGTTTGTCTCCGCTTTCGTGAGTACTTTTTCATGACTAAGGCCACTTCCGGAAGCGGAAAGAGGGGAGCAGAAACTGTCGAGTGAAGAGGCTGGAGAAAACTTACCAGAAGAGTTAAAACCTTAGTTAAAGACCTGAATAGGAAGGAAACATTGAACTTGTTTTAATTTATATTTCGAAGGTTATGAAATAGAAAGTGCTGACGTCAGCGAAATATTTCGCCCCTGCCTATTACCGCAGTCCCTTCCTCAGGGGAAAATGTAAAGTTTTACGTCACTTCCTTTACATTTCTTGGTAATCTGTTAATGTTCTCGGAAAAGCTACCAAGGAGAGATTTTTCTCTAGATTCCGTATTTGATGCGGCATTTTCCGAGCGCTTTCATTGGGAGAGCTTCACAAATTTTAGAGTAGCTTCAGGTACGTAAGAAGTTTTGAAAACTTTCGCTATTTCTATGTCAAAATCAAACGAACAATCTCGAACAATCAGATTTGCGTGCATAATAAGCCACTGGGATCCGTCTTGGTTAAGCTTTATATGGTGTTAGAAACTGTTGCTTTTCGCTGTTGCCTACACTACATTTTGTGAACGATTTCTCCAGTGTCGGTCAGGGCTCCTTCAGCTTTGAAAACGATGCTTTGATCTAGCATTTGGGGGCTTAACGTTTATGGCGTTTTATATCTCTTTAATAGTCTTGGGGAAGTGGCCTTGTGAAGCTAAAGCTTAAGTGGGTCTTGGAACTAGCGACATTTACCGAGGGAATTTCGCTTTTATACAGTGAAGGTGAGCAATCCATGCTTAATTTATCACATGATTTAATAGATTTTTGCTGGCCTAAGTAATAGTGTATCTCTCTTACGGACACAACTGAAAAAAAATTGTTGTTTCTCAGCAGTTGACGACAAAAAGTTTGACTCCAACTGATCGAGATTGTCGGTTAAGAATAAGCTTACTCAGTTTCCTCAGTGTCAATTTGCTACTGGGTAATTAACTTAGTAAAGATCAACCACTAATGTCTTTACTTCATGGAGTTTCTCTTTGGAGCAGTTGTTGTTCTCAACCCAAGCTAATTAAGTGGTGCCATGACCACACCAGATCCTATAAATGACAATGAAAATCAGTATAGTTTAATATCTAATCAGAAAAATTCTTGGTTGCTTAAGAAATTGCATTCGACACTCACGTTGCGGTTTTTATCGAGGTAAGTAAACGCAGTCTTCAATGTCCGCCCGTCGTTTCCTTAGAAGTACGAAACTAGGAATTAGTTGTGTTACTTACACCAACAACCTGTGTTTGACGCCAAGATTCATTCGGGTAGTAATATAAGACTGTATAAAAGATGGCGCCTTCGCATCCAAGCTTCGGGACGTACCTATTATGGGCGAACACTGACTGGTTATTTTTCGACGAGCTGGGGTGCTGAAGCGAAGACCAGATCCGGTAGACAATTTAGCAAGAGATATGTTATCAGGTTACACAGACTCTACAGAACTTAGATCGACTGACTTAATTTGCCTGGTCCTCTGTATAATGATTCACTTGATTTACTTGAATGCTCCATATATGGCCAAGGTTCAAGGTGTAGACCACTCTCTGTGCTTGCTTATGGGCCAGAATGATCAGGAAAATGTTTTTAATTAGTTTGGTGCCTCATTTGCAACAAAATGCCATATCTTAAGGCAATTTGTGGTGATTTTTGTTCGATTTTAGATCCCAGAGTAGACTCTTTTTTCTCTAATCTTCAGTAAAAACGACAAAAACATCAACAAAGTCTGTAATTGAGAGGACTATGTTGCCCTTCTTTAACTTTTATTTAAAAATAAATACATTTCTCGGAAAGAAGCAAAAGATTTCTCTGAATTATGGTAATTATGGCTTCCTGTTTTCGATCCTGAGCAAGCCGGCACTTCCTGAAACTGGCCGCAAAGTGTTTATCATTTTGCGCAGACTACGTAACCATGGCAACACCAGAGTTCGATGTTGTTGATACCCCACGTCACGTTAAACTATAATATCAGTGTTTGCAAAAAGGCGAAAAAAACTGAGAATGAACAAACACAAAAAAGGTAAATTCAAAGTTTAAGTTTATGGGCCTCAAAGACATAAGGGTAACAGCAACGACTTGTGGGATAAAAACTGTGCACTACAATTAACAGTTCGTTTTTTCCCTACTGCAAATGAAAGCTAGACCATAGAGCCGGCCTGGTTAACGTTTCCTGCCCCTTGCGAGCTGTAAAAGTCCCCTTCAAATAGATAAGAATTAAAACAGCAAGGCTGATAGTCAGTGAAGTCTATATCTTGAATCCTTAGGAAATGGATGATCCGGAAAAAGGGGAGGTCGGTATTCACGATCTTACTGATGCCACACGTGAGGTAAACTATTATTATACCAGTGTTTGCTCCTTGTAGGTAGAGGTTTAGTCAATGAAAACGCACAGCCGCAAAAAGAGAATTCGAGGCTGAGTGTATTGCCCGGGGGGGTACTCCCTAATATGGGCTATATAGGTATG
>BOPM01000937.1:65629-91781 GCA_022179025.1 Porites australiensis | reverse complement strand
TTGCATTTGGGTTGCCATACCTGTTGATTAAGTTATTCTACATTGGTATGCCTGTTGTGCGGACGAATGGTCTCTCAGGCGGTGTACGGTCACATGATTACCAAATTTTCTCGGATGGGTAGATTACTTCATTTTCTTACCCATGGTGCTCCGCTGGCGCGCTTCACGCGAGAGAGCTCCGTTAATAAAGTTTCAGTCTATTTCATTATGGGCAGATATGCTACTACTACCACTGCTACTGCTACTGCTTCTGGTAATAATTTAGTAATAATAGCATCTGGCCCCAGACGTAAAAAATTGAAAGAATTTATATGAAAACTTTTAATTCAAATTGTGGTAATGCAGCCAGTTCATCTAATGCCACATTGAGAAAAGGGTCAGATATGCAGAACTAACATTTTGGGTGGAGATCTTATATCTTTGACACAAAGTTAGATTTCCTAGCTGCATACTCCAATGACCTAGAGAAGGAACTAGAAAAGATTTTATTAAGATAAGAAAGTCGTAGACGTATCGATTGAAAGCTAAAGGTCACAGAAATCGATAATTTCTCAAAATTGTGTAATTGTATCAAGTATGATTGCCTACCAGTACACTGGCAATTATAATTTATGAGAGACGATACTTCTACATTAGTCTTCCATAATAAATCAGTAAATAAAAAAATAAATAAATAAACATATGGTTTCAGGAAGTTTAAAATTTTCTTTAAATCACTTTGGTGACGAAGCTTAAGTGACGTTATTTTCTGGTTTCTGACGTTTTCTTTTTTCTTTAGTGGAATCGACAACCTGGATATATGCTGGAAATTAAGTATGATCTGACTGTCCTTTGTAAATAAGAGACTGACAAGCACAGTGATGGCGTATGCCATTAATAAAGCAACATTTTTATCACCGTATTGGCAAAGTTTAACGAACTGACATCTCGCTGTCCTGAATTATTTTCTAGTTTTTTCCAAGAAATCGACTGTTTTTTTTGTTTTGCTCTATGATTTACTGTTTAGTCAGTTTGAAAGGGATAGCTCCTTCTCTAGCTCTGATTTGCAGGGATTCTTTTCAAGGCATACATGATTTGTTTGTTTTTTTTTTCAATTTATTAAATAAAATGGTATAATTACCTCAGAACCGGTCGGAAGAAGAGCTTTATCAAGACCTTTTTGACACGTGAAGGTTCGGCAAAGAATTTGGTTGACCATACGTTCAGTATTTTCTGCATCGTCAAGGACCTCATCGATTTTATCTGTAAATAAGTAGAACATTGTCATTTTTCGGTCGTTTATTCATGAGTTCTGGCGCAAAGCTATTAGATACGTCATTTCAGTACAAATAATCTCTAGGGACTAATAGAGAGCTATGTTAAAAGGAGACTTACTTGTTGAAGGAAATGAATCTCCGTATTTAAGTCGGTACTCTTCCAGTAGAATCTCCCTACCCCTGCCAAAGTCTGGGTGGAAATTTAAATACATGGATTGCTTCGGTCCAGGTGAAATTTTCCGGAAAAGTGGATCATCTCTAGGGCTGGTCTTCTTTAAGAGTACGGTCTATTCCAACCGGAACTTGCTGTTTGGTTTTCAATTCTCTTGTCCAATCACACTTAGTCACGAAGTTATCAAAATTTTGGTGAATACATAAATGCAACATTTCATTCCGATAGCAATTTTCTCTCGATCAAACAATTTCGTTCTATTTTTCTTCCGTTAATTCCACTGTCTACGTCCGGTCGGTCTGGCATATAGTGAAAGAAAAACCTATGATAATGAAAGCATACCCATATGCTTTTATTGGCATTAGAAGCGAAAAGAAAAAAAACAAACAAACAAAAAGACAGTTAGTGTTTCTCTTTCACCAAACAAATAGAAATCATTTTGTTTGCGCATGCACGAGCGGTTTCTGCTTTAAAACCCAGCGTGACACGCAAATCTCTGACGATTTTTAAATTGTTTTTTAAAAAACGAATTTTCAAAATGCCATCTATTCCCCACACAAAACGGCAAAGCTAAGGTAAAATGGTAAAGGCGTGCACGAGCCAAAGGCCCCTACAGCCGGAGCCTTTCAGGTTTCCTTAGCATGAGGCATGCCCAGGGGTATTGCTACCCCCACCCAGTGTCGTCGGTACCCATTCATACACTTGGGTGAATAGAGACAAGGTGGTTTCATAAAAATGCATAATCATGTTACCGTTTCAGATGAAAAAGGAAAATTTCAACACCACCTCTCTCCTCCGCAGAGGCCTCTTTGCGTTGTAACTAGGCTGAGGAGAAGAAAAAGAAAGCGCGCGGGGCACGATGGGAAGGGGAAAGAGATAAGGGAGGCTTCTGCCATATAACGTGCGGATCTCTGGTAGGATTTGCTGTTCTCTGGTTTTGGCTAAACCAGTCGACTATTCTGAACAGCTGTGAAGATAATAGTATACATGTTAAAAGGCTAGTATACGCAATTTGATGAAGTTTCGATTTTGTTTCACGGATTTTTTACGATTCCTGTTTTTGGAGCGATTTTCTACTATTCTTGGATAATCAAGTCCAGTGTTATCAACTGTAGTTGTCATCCATGGCCATATAAAGGTCGAAAACTAAGGTGAGGCCCAATTCCGGTGAATTACACATACCTTAAAACGGTATTAGCCTGCATCTGCAAGAGAGCCTTTCTGTGATTTCGAATTCCAAGTGTGGAACCGTCGAACGAAGAAAGATAACTTTAATTGAAGAATAATAATCAAGACTTCAGCTTAAAATTCTAAGGACGTACCGTAGGCTTAAATACATGCACTTTTAAAAGAACTACTCTCAAATTGGGATGTTTTGTCGCAAGACCAGGGTTGCTAAAATTTCAAAAGCTCCAAACACAGAAATATACATCTATTTCAATGTTCGTTCTAGATCTGACAGTTTAAAACGCAAAACGGAATTCAATGGTATTGATTTACGGCTTTTTTTAATTATGAATGTACCAAGTTAGCGTTTCTGCTATGTTGACTGGAGCTGCTTGAAGGCAGCCCCCTCATCTGTCACAGAGTTGCTTCTGGTGATAATATCATAGTGTGTATAATATGGTGGAGGTCACTTATGTTGTGAACGAGTTACAGTCTATGTGATTTACTGAACCCTTATTCTATTAAACCTGAATCACCAGGGTGAATAATATATTGTTATAAAGACACTTTATTTTGCTCTATCACTTACAATTCTGTGGACACGATCTTATAGTATAATTATTAAAATGTAACTTCTTCAGTGTTATTGGAATTTAGCGTTTGTCTTGATTTTAAAGTGAGATGCTGTTGGGACTCAGGGAAAGAACTACCCAACCCAAAACACTGAGCATGTTTTGCATGAGGTATTTCTTGTTACTGCAAGTTGTTTATCAGCCAGTATGTTTCGCTCCTTTACACTGATAGAGAGCCTCAGGCACAGGACACAGGATAGAGGTACATGTACCATTCAAAACGTGACATATTCATTAAAAGTATACATACCGGTAAAATTCAATCGCTTTATGTGTTTTATGCAGTCTGTCCACTATTAGTAGCAATTGGCACGGGTAAATTATCTATAAATGAGGGAAATGGGCTGCCTGCATTAAGAGTTCATGTGTCTTCACATCTCCTTAAGTTTACTAAGTAGGGGTCAGACTCACAAAGCCTCTCTAAATTAAAGCACAGATTACATCCTAGCTAAAGACGGAAAATGAGAATTATTTGCTAATAAGGCTTACTGAACCTGTTCCCTGAACTTTCCTGCGTCCAGGAAATCACTGACCCATTTTTTTTAATCCAGGAAATACATCCATAATATATAGATTTAGCCAGGGCTAAAGTGAAGCTCCCGTTGATAAATTTATTACTAAAATCAAACAATAAACTTGAAATCCACAAACCAGTTAAAATAAGGGCAGATCCATGTGACTTTTAAGGGAAAAGCTAAGTGATTTTAGGGAAAAATAATTTGCACTGAACAGTCCTAGTATGGAACAAATGTTACATCGAATTAAAAAGTCTTAGATGTACACCCAAAAATGGCAATTATTCACGATTAGGCTTGGAAAACAAATTCTTCCCAAACAAGATAACCCAGTCGCCCACTAACATCACCTTCATTTTATAAGGTTAATTGGACAGCCCCGAAGTGTAACTTTAGGCTATAAAGGCCACTACAGTTACAAAGACACGATAGTCCACTCCTCTCTCTAAAAGGGAGACCAACATAAAAAATCAGGTCTTTTTTATGTTCAACAAGTTAACTTTACAAAATCTTGCTGACAAATCTGATGACGTGTAAACCAACCTTTTATACATCACATCTGAGTTAAACAGTACAATCAGACGCTGTTTGGTAATCGTACAGACTTTGGACAGAATTGTAATTTTTCGCCCTATTTAAACCTGAGATTGTAGATGCTCACAATTTTGCAGGACAAATTGCACTCATTCAATATCCAGCACGATTGAAAGCGCTTCCCTTGCACAACAAATTATATACAATTGATCACAGTGATAAAAGGTTTTCATGAAGAGAATTCCACAATCTTGGGACTGTTCAGTCAGATTAATCTTCTCCTATGTAGTATGCAGGGTTAAATAACGGGGTTTTAGCCAAACCCTTCCAACAAAGCTTATTTTTATTTCATTTCAAAAATCACTCATACGGCCAGCTTGTTCTGACATTTCACAAACACCAAATTTGTAGTGCGAACTGTAGATTTTTTGAATGAAAAGTAATAGAGTTACGCTTCAATATTATAATAAAAAAAATATTATGTTTATTTTTTTTATGGTTTTATTATGTGTAACCATTAAAACGTTTGTATTGATTCTCGCTGCATTTTGCAATTTGAGTACTACAAAGGCACAGCGATTAAAATTGGGAAAACGACTACTAACAATCACTTAAAGGCAAAAATACAACTCGATGAAACATTTACAGAGGCAACATTTTCTATTCACGAAGACAAGTATAAGGAGAAAAAAAAAAATGAAAATCCCGAGTCATGTACAAAAACCCTACAGATTTAAGTTTTAAGCCGACTCCCCGGTGTTTGCTATTATTTTTTCAAGATGAACTCGAGGCAAGAATATCACTCAAAGCTTTCTTTTTATAGCCAAAATTGTAACTAAATATTCTTCAGAATGTTTTCTTTCTATCTGCGGTCAGAAAATGTCTAAAGGCAAAAGACAAAAGGACCATCCGCAACTTCTTCGAATATCCGAGGTCCCCGTAACAGCAAATGGCTGAATTAATATTCATAACTGAACTATTTATTATGAAAAAGGAGAAACATGATATCTACCAGTTCCTGAGACGATTCAGCCTCATCAGCCCGGCGACAACTATAAATCTCGAAAAACCGTCTCGACCGACGAAGAAATAGCTGAAGAAGACACAATGAGCTTAACCGCGCTAGATATGACAGCAAACTTGGCAAAAAAGCTGGAAGAAATCCTATAGAGCGCTTGAAAAAGCTCTACGTGATAGAATCAGCCGTTAAAAGCATCGAGACAATGCTCAACTGCCTAGAATAGCGCACAGCAGTATCGGAAAATTTCAGACAAACTACGGAGAAAGACATTAATGATCTTAAAGAAACTGGACATTTCACTAGCTCACAGTTACATGTAACTGAAATAACGGCACAAAGGGCGAAGCCGAGTTGTTAAACTACCTTGCAGCAAAAAATCTCTTCCTGGAAGTTTATTCAAGAGGGGAGAACATCAGATTTATGAACATAGGAGAAGGCGCCTCCTATGAACCCGAAGATGTCGAAGAAGCCTTAAAAGATTTCTTAGAACGCGAACTGGGCTTTTACGATGCCAGACTCGAAGAAATGCAAAGAGTCCATAGAAGCGGAAAAAGCAAGAATGGAAAGCCCTGGCCAATACTGGCTCGTTTTCTGAGATACAAGGATGTCAAAAAAATATTTTCACTCAGGCACCGATTAAGAGAAACCGACTTCCAATGTTCCGCAAGAGACAATGGGGACGGTGCAGAGGGCAGGCGAAGCGCCTGCCAGATCTTGTGTCGTTTTCTTGGCACGGCCCAATTTCTGGTCTTTTTAAGTCTTTTTAAGCGATCAATTTTAGTAGCATATTGCTGTAAACAATGTAACCTTTAGGTAGACAGGTGAATGGCTCAAAATTTGCAAAACCTGAGGTATAAATAATCAATAGGCTGCAAAGGAGTCGGATTCTTACGAATCGAAGACCTCTAACAATATTTGATGACTTGACGGTATCGTTTAAGTCTTCTTTTAGCATTTAACTTGTCGTTTATTGTAGAATCCGGATTAGTAAATTAAAGCGCTGGCGACTATGTTTCTATTTTTCGCTCTTTCAGGCCAAATCCACCGAACAACGCGCAAGTAACCTTGTGAATTGAAAGAAGTGCTAGGTCTAGCTAGATTGTGCAAGGTCAGGAGTTGATTATCAAGACCACATCATGTCCTTACACCAAGATTTAATAAGTCTGCGTCGTTTACTTACAATGAAACCAGGGACAGATGGATATATTTACGTTGATGCTTTTGACGAAACAAATAAAAATGCATAACTTGTTGAAGCTTACAATTACCTAACTCTCGGTATAAGACCCCTAGATTCTCGAGAGATAAGTAATGAACTTTATTTTCGGATCAGGGAAGGGGTTGAAGAGAAGGAAGGCGCCAGCATTGATCAATCCATCATTCCTCTGTCAATCTTGATGAGGGAGACAAAAATCTCCTGTTATAAATTAAGGCAGTCTTTTCTAGCTTAATTTTTAAAGTTATTTTTTAATAGTGTGCAATAATGAATGCTATAATATTTTTATCGATTTTATCTTTTGCAGGAGATTTTGTTATTGTAATCATTAGTTTTAACCTTATTTCATTCTATTTAGGTTTGAAACGATTCATATTCCTTGCGATTCGATTCGATTTCGACAGAAGCATATAACCCCGAAGCGTATAACTTTGTCGCAATGCTCGGGTTTCTAGGGAACCAATCACAATTTACTTCCTAATATGGAATTACTGATAAGCGAGATTGTCGCTCGAGTGCTCTATAGGAAAACTTGTATCGCGATGTAAAATATGCGGTGCAAAAAGCATTTACTGTTTTATAAGGTAATATTTGACAAAACATTAACGGAATACAGTTTTTTATCCCCAAATGACCAAGACTGAGTTAGTTCATCCTAACAAGACAAAGTCGACAACAAATGACATGCACCGTAAGAGAAGCGATTTCTTAAAGTTCTTACTTCAAAAACGGTTTTTGCCTGACCATTAGCGCAAATAACCTTTACAAAATCACTTGCTATCTATCTAGAATAACTAGTAACACATATTTTCCAAAAAAATTCACTAGTTGCTAAACTGGAAAGTACATCTTCGGAGAAGTAATGCGTGTAATAAGACGCTGAATAAGAAGGATGAAACACAAGTTAACATTAAAGACTTAGATACGGCAATCATGTTTTCAACTACTGTTATGAATGAACAAACAGAAAACAATAAAAAGACAAATTGTTTCTTGAAAATTTACATTCGAAAACCCATAAGTTCAGGATCCGTTCCCACAAGTAAAATCGGCTGAGCACATGGCAAAAATAAACACTAAAATTATCTGTCTCAGATCGGGCGCATTTTCCAATTTTCTATCAAAAATGTATACAACGTCTATGAAACATTATAAATACATAAGTTCCTTTCAGTATCGTTCTTTCCTTGAGCATAATGTGTTAAATGTAAGTTTACCTGAATATTCTGTAAAACGGCTGCTGACTTGGTCGCAGTTCAGAATAAGACAAGCGCTCCGATCCAGCGTGAAATAAACAAGGTCGAAGTCCTCGAAGGTAAATTTTGCACCTTAAAACTTTTTTTTGTCCCCAAAAAGAAAAAAAAAAGAACTTTTACATGTCACACGTCTAATCAAAATTGCCATACTTGTGTTCGCATACTGTTCTGAATGAATTAAAAGATCTACACTCACAAAAAAGATTCCGTTCCGACTTCTTCGAAGCCTTGTACAACGTTTCTGCAAAGCTTGCCATATCATTTTGTTTGCAGTTGCCATGCTGGTTTTGCTGAATGAGAACAGAAGTTGCAGATAACTGGTTTGCCATGGTAGATAGGTTTGCAGCTAGTAGCCTGAGGATGATCTTTGTCGGTCAAAGGGGCTGCAAACGCACTTTGCTGTGATTCGGCGACAGGTTTTGCGATATCGTGAATAAATGTAAACATCCTTGTCTTATTTCGTCGCTGTAACTTTGTGGCTCTTTATGTCTTCCCAGGGTTGCATTTTATAGCAGCATAATTACTTTATCTTTTATGGCACGAAACGATTTTTTCGGTTGTAGACATACATGTACAAGCGTTGCAAGCTCAAAGGTTTTAGCCTTGAATTCTCTGATTCCATATCTGGGCAAAATAATTTTCCGAACTTCTGACTGGACGGCTGCGTCGGCTAAAAAAACCGAGCATGGCTCTAAACAGATAAGGGTCATATATGCTTAGGATTTCGATTATTTCGATTCAATTACGTAAATGTTTCTTAATTCTTATAACATAGGGTTAGCATTAGGTAACATCGGCTGAAGTCAGATAGTTTCTTTCAGTAAAATTATATGAAGAACAACTTAAGTCCAACTTTACTGTGTAATATAAAATAAAATAGAAAATATCCACTGTAATGCTTTGAACCCGCGTCACTTGCTTTGTAGCCTACATCCATATCCACTACACCATCGAGGACTAGCTGCCAAATTCAATAATTTTTAAAATATACATGTTCTTATGCCGTACCCCATTACAATATTTGAAACCTAACCGTTTTCAGTTCAGTGCTTAACCCTAGTCACTGAAGATCAGTGTTTAATATAACTCTCTACTGTGTTCTCTCCATAACCGGCGCTCTGTAGTTTTGGTTTCTTCAGCTATTCCTGCCTCATTCTACATTCCGGTCTCGTTCCATCATGGAAATAATGCGTTGTGTAAAATTCATAAGGGGTCCAATCTGGCTTCACTCGATGTTATTTAACGCTAACTATAACATAACGCGTAATGTAAACCACATGAAACCCTAAACCCTCAATATGAGAATAGTAACAGGCATAGGAGGATTCACAGTGGCTTGGTTCGCTGTCATGTTGGAGAACCTGACAAAGGGCGCACATGGTTTGCCTTATTTGGAAATTCTCATGGGGAGGTTGAAGGACAGCATTTTACCAGGCAAAATAAAATGGCGCACGAACTGCGATTGTCTTTGCTCGTCAATCAAAAACACTCATTAAAGAGTTCTAGATTCTTATTTTAGCATATAATAACTCGCTGAGGGCACCCTGGAAAAGGTGTGCAAAAATCAAACCAAAATCGAAACCTGGAAGCAAAGAATCGTGAATCGAACCGAATGGTCATAATCGTGATTAATCGAGAATTCGATTAATCGTTACACCACTAAGTTTGTTGAGCTAGACGTCTGGCATGATGGCACCCCTACTGCAAGACAAAAAATGTTTGAATAAAGGTTGAATTAAGTATATAGTTCATTTAAAACACAATGGCTCAATGACCACACTACTACATCTTATTCAAACTCCAGGTCTATAGTCTCAATGTAACTTTATTGGGGCATACAAATATAAAAGAAGGTCCGGGAAAGGGCGTAACCCTTTTTTAAACAGAATTCAGTTCAATGACAACATGCCAGTTCAATAATCTCAGTAGCCCGTGTACAGCAATTTTTTCTGAGGGGAAGGGGCAACTGTCCACATGCTATTATCTCAGTATTAGTTCAAAAAACACACATCAACCCAATATCCATTGTCCAAAATAAAGGAATTATAGGAGTAAAGTAGTTTAATACTTTGGGCAAGACAGCTAGATCGAGTTTAAGTTGGATTAGGGGTGCAGGTTTCTCTTTTGCTGACCATAGTTCAACGACCCGACGACATCTCAGTTCCATAATCACGGCAGAAGTTCATAAAACATACATCAATTCAATATCTAGTGGCACTAATTTAAGGAATAGGAGCAATATTTTTTATTGCCCTGGGTGAGGTGGAAGCAAGGGAAAAGGGTGAGGGTTTTGCGTGGCTAAGCTTCTGGTGTTTACTTAAAACAGCTGGCATTTTTCATTGCTTGACACTGTTAATAGACCTGACATCAGCCTACTAAAAATGTGGTGTTTTCAAATCTACTGCATATTCTTCCAGTTTGTCCATGGGCCTGTTTTTTACTGTTATTTCCATTCGATGCTTGTATCTTGGTTATAATTTTGTAGTTAAAATTTCTAGGAAGGGGGTTGGGGGTTAGTAGTTCTGCAGAACCATCCAAAGTATACTTAATTTAACGTCCATGCATTTGGCAATTCTGTGACCATTGACAATTATTATGTGATCTTGTATTCCTCTGCAACTCCAAAGCAGGTCAAAAAAACTACTCCTTCAGAAGACTTTTGAAGGGAATTTTATGCTACCACAGGTTTGCCAAGAAAGGGACCATGTATAAACAATCACAGGTGTAACAACAATGGTGAATCCCAAGAACTTCATGATATTCACCCATTCTTTCCACCACCAGTTGGCATTAGGACAATGCAATCATTATTCTCTAAAATGGCATTCACCGCTTCTTGTTTGCCATTAAATTTGAAATATCCAAAGACAATTATTATTATTATCATTTTTAGTGCCTAGGGCAACATCTCCTGCTTGGCTAAATGGTAGTTACGATGGTATAATCTCATCATACAACTACATCGGCCTCTTCCATCGCGATAGCCAAATTGTCTATCAAATTAAAACCAAAGTTACCAATAATTTTTTTTATTACGACACGAATGATGTGTTATAAATGAGCATAGCAAAACCAAGTTGGTCTACTGTGTAATATCACAAAAACAAATTAAAAAAACAATACAGACAATGAGTATTTGCTGCACATTCGACACGGCTTCATCATAAAATATGCGGTATATAAATAAAAAGAAAGTAGAATTTATTTACACCGGGCTGTGCATTCAGTGACAAATCTAGTATCCAGTGAGGAAGTCGAACAATAAAAAATGCAAGTAAAAAAAAAACTTAAGCTAGTTTTGTAGTTGTTTTTCCTTTACGTACATTAGCTTAAATTGTGGAGAGCAAATGATACACAATGTGATATCCTGAGACAAACATTTAAAAAATATTTTATTATCTATTTAATAACATAACTTAGACGTCTTGAGACAATACTGGTTTTTTTGTGGTGCCTTTTCGAGTGCTCAAGATATAGTGTGCAGCAAATAGTATTTGAAAGCTTTACAAAATATATCGCTTCATTTGGCTGTTGCAACAATTCTCAGCTGGCCAGTTTTCATTTTGACTGAAGAGATCGTTTCATCACTGGGGACATTAACAGAAACGATTTCTAACTTACTAACTTTTCTGACCAGCCGTTACCTTGGCGTGAGGCAGTTTCATTAAATTAAAGGCAGTACTGCCCCGTCCGCTGCTAGTATATTTTCGATTTAAAGTTCGGTAGTAGTAAACAGTACGTTGTTATGATGCTTGAGTCCAATGTGTTGGGTAAAAAAACAGCTTCGACTTCATACACACGATGTTGATAGGGAATGATTTGCTCCAAATTCGAAAAATGAACATGGCTGGACTTACTTTAAAAATTGCATATTGGTCCGCCAGTACCCTTGCCGCCATCTTGAAAACAAGATCTGCCAAAACGTTCTCTTCCTCCCGCCTTCCTTTGTGCGCACATTTTCATCGAGAGAGAGACATCTGCGTACGAGGCAGAGAGTTCACTGTTTCGAGGCTCTCAGGCATATTTCGAAGACTTTTAATAAGGCATACCCAACATGTTTGAAGAGTTCTGCGTATCGGAAGCCATATTAGAAGTACCTCGTGAAATATTCAGCACATTTTGCGGCTTATTTCTCCTTGTAAACGACGCGATGCAGGCGAGATTTTGATCAGTTTTAAGGTAGTTGAACAAGTGTCTAGTATTTTTTGGATTCACAGATGTTCAACGAAGTTCTAGATATTTTTCCTCTATTGTCATATCGATTAACTTTTATTATGTTGAATGTGGGAATAACCTAGAATTTTGGTAGACAATTTTTGAATTCCGACGTCCAATACAAGTGTTCCTCTTCTGGGTTTCAAGCGGACATGGCAGAGCCGTGTTATCGCTTTTCTTGTTTTATCGCATTAATACGAGACTTTTCCGTTTTTCTTTTCAAGGTAAGATTACTTATAGTCCTATGGATATTCACGTTCAACATCTCGCCTCTGCTACTTTGCCAAATTTGCGGGGATAAGATTAAAGATCATATTAGGCGCAAGTAGATACAAACCGCCTTGTTTCTGAAATTCACCAACAAATCTGAAAGGATTTATTTTCTGTTGGACTCTCCAAACGTTCATCCACAGTTAAAAAAAGAAATCAAAGAAAGAAGGCAAATTTCAACTGTAAATGATGTATTGAACACTGATAATCTGGTACCTTGCAGGCACGACAGCAGGCAAACAGTGCACCAGAAGTCCATGTGTGCTGGCAACAAGAAACAAGAAAATTGTTAAATTTAAATTACTTTTTATTCTTGTTATGGTGACTTGGTCGTTGCTTCTTGTCCTGTACAAGTTAATAGGTGTTACCATTCCTGTTTTGTACGATTTCAAGAATTTTTCCTGCACTCTCTACTGATACTTTTACAGGGACCAGTTTGCTTCTATAAATTAAAAATCTTGCAAGCTATGCCACTGAAGCCACGACCTCCTCAATCGGTCTGGAATATTCGAACACCCCAACGATTCCTTGCAATGAATAACACTCTTATTCTCTTACATCAAATGTTTCTCTGAAATAATGTGAAACCTGGACGAGTACTGTTAGCTTCTGTTAAAAGGAAAACGAAATAACAATGCTCTGTCCTCCTCCGTCCGCAATTGTGAAAAAGTTTTGAGTACTTAGTCGATGTTTTGGTGAAAAAAAGCGCGCTTTCTCAATGGTTGAAAAGTGTCGCGTGACCAGTTTCCCCTGTCCCTAAATTTAGGGATATTCGGGACTGATAACATTGATTCTACATGACATTATAATAAGAAACTTGAGCTTTTAACGAAGAAGCGAAGGCTTCCATATTCTAATAGCCAGGCAAAGTCACTTACTCCCAACCCTTCATTTACTTTTAACCTTCAAATAGCTAAAAATCGCTTAAACAGGTAAATGTGAATTTGATAATTAAAATCTTGTCATTTTTTTATACAACAAGTTAAGGCATGAATTACCTTTCTTCAAAACCTCTCAGATTTTCACTTGTAAACGCAATCATTTTTTTTTCTTTCTGTAACGTGTGAGCGACCTATTCTAACTGAAGGTAACAGCCAGTAAACGTGAATTGAAGACGAATTGGCCATCAAGTACTTTGGAATATAAACAACATAGAGGTTTATAACAAGTCTACCCTTGGATAAAACTCTCAATTAAGACATGGCATTCCATAGTCCATGCTCTCAAGCTTTCGTGACCTGGGGCTTTATTTCCCCTCTCCCGAATTACACATATAATAGATTGAAAAATGCTTGAAGTGATAGCGGAGCTCTGGCGCGAGTGAAGCGCGCCAGCGGAACACCATGGGTAAGTAAATCCACCCGTTCAAGGAAATTAGGAAATCACGTGACCGTACACCGACCGCCCGCCAACCGTCCGTCCGCATCGCAGGCATATCAACGTCTACTGTCACACTTTCTCGCTACTTTGGGAGTCCAGGGAGCCCAGGAGAAAACTGATTGCACATCAATATTGTGATCAAATGACAGCTGTCAAAACAAGGTATCCGATAACCTGACCGAAAGATGGGTTCAGGTGTCGACCCATCCTGGTCAAGTATTTTTTGGAAGTTATCCGCTGACAATTTACTAGTTTTTAAATTATCGCAGGTTCAAGTTTATTTTTTACATGAAATATGTTTATAATGTCACTATGGCCCGTACTACTAATATTTTGATTTCAAACTGACCTCGAAAATTCAGGCAGTTATTTAAAACTGCAAGCAGGAAAGGTCAAAATTTGGCAGGTGAGTTCACGCAGAAAATTTATACAGCATCTTGAAATTTGTTTACTTTAACAGCTGAAGCTGACAGACTTTTGCGCCAACTTGTGTGGTTTTCAACTATCTTTTTCCACTGGATGTACAAAATTAAATACAGCTGTTATCAAGAGTCTTCTGTTATTCATGGCTGGTTTGTTTATTGAAATTTTGGTTGAGTGATGCTCGTCAAAGTTGGAAATCCGATTTCGGATGGCATCATTTTCGTTGTTCACCTTGCTGGATGCGTAAGACGGTTGAAAAGTCCCAAGCGATTCTGGCCTTACTTGATAGCTTTCAGGAGCTGCATCTCGAATGGTAAGCCAGAGTAATTATTGTATTTGTGTTTCTTTGTTTTTTTTTTCATATATATCTAATTTCATGAAGTCGAGCGCAGTTTATGAGGCTAGTTTATGCACTTTTGAATAAAGATTTGAGACACTGATCTGACCTAGTATGAGGTTTGATATAACCTTACAGAACTTTAAAACTAACTTAGAACTACTGAACCTTCACTGTTGGCTAAAAGCCAATAAGCTTATTCTTAATGTTGCGAAAACCAATTTTTATGGTTATTGGCTCTCGCCAGAAGCTTCTCGCGGAAAGCCATAACGAAATAAACATCAAACTAGAAGACCAAGTTATCAGCAATGTTGATCACGCAAAATCATTTTGTCTCACTATCGACAATCGGCTTTCCTGGTCTAATCATGTTAACGAATTGTGTAAGAAGGTAACTTCGGCTATAGGTGCCCTTAGACGTATCAGGCCCCTTATCTCCCAATCTACTGCGGTACTAGTCTATAACTCCTTAATTCAACCTCACTTTGATTACTGTAGCCTCGTTTGGGATGGCTTAAGTGATCAACTGAGTGACAAATTACAAAAGTTACAGAACCGTGCAGCTAGAGTAATTTTAAAGGCCAACTATGGGACTAGCTCGAGCCTGCTTCTTGATATACTCAAATGGGACAAATTAGTTATAAGGAGAAAGAAGCATAAAGCAATAATGATGTTTAAATCTCTAAATGAACAAGCTCCAGTGTACTTGCAGAACCTATTTCACGAACGAAGCACAGACTATGATTTGCGCAATTCCTTTCATAAATTGACGTTGCCCAGGCCGCGTACTAACTACTTGAAACGAAGTTTCAGTTACAGCGGTGCTTTGTTGTGGAACTCTTTACCCGAAAATGTGAGAGAAATTAAATCAGTCAGGAAATTACTCTATTATTACTGAAGATTTTACCGAGTTTTAAATAAAGAATCTACCTACCTACCTACCTAAAAAGCCTTCAGTCGATATTTTCTCTCCGCAAATAGAAACAAAAAACGTTCCGAAGAATATTTAGTTATAATTTTGGCTGTAAAAAGAAAGCTTTGGCCGATTTTCTTGCCTCGAGTTCATCTTTGAAGACGGCAAACACGGGGAAGCCGGCTTAAAACGTAAATTTAAGCTTTAAACTTTAAGACTCAGGATTCTTAGAACCACTTCAATACTTGTTTTCGTGAATGAAAATTGTTGTCTCTGTAAATGTCTCACCGAATTATAATTCTTTTATTGATTGTTAGAAGTCTATTGCAATTTTAATCGCTTTGCCGTTTGTCTTCACTCGTTCTAACATGAACATCGCTTGCGGGAGTACTCAACATGCCACAGTGCCACGTTCATCAAACACTTTGCTTTTCAACTTCCTTTGTATTTTCTTTACGAATTATTGATGAGTTTGAGGACTATTGATGAACATGTGCTTTGATTTAATTTTCAAATTGGGCATTAATAACAGTTGCAAACTATGGAAAAAAAAGTATATAGTGGCAGTTCACTGTCAGTTATAAGGAATTAACACTTATCCGTCTAACTGACTTCTGTTTAATTGTTCCAAGGGTGCTCACCGTTTCCTAGTCTTGCTACAACTTGCCCTCCCAAGTGTCACAACACAAAACCTGAAAAGAAAAGGGTGCGGCGCAACAAAGGACTTCTTCGAAAGTCAAGCCGTTTCCTTACCTTGTTTTCACGAAATTCGCAATGATCTTGACATCAGTGTTCACCATTCTAAAAGTATTTAAAACATCCCAGTCCTACACTTTGATTTACCCCCTGGAAGGGTTGCACGAGAAAGGAAACCTGTTGCACCATATCCGCCATTTTGTAAACATCTATAAGAATGCGACCTAGTTTCAGTCTTGTCTTCCTCGGAAATTCGGCGCCATCCTGAATGCGTTATATGGCAGAGGCTTCCGCTTTTTCTCTCTTCCCATCTTCCTCCGCGCGCTTTCTATTTTTCCATTATTGCTATTTTTATTGGGATACCCAGCAAGAGCGAGCCACTGTACTATACATTGAAGAGCCGAAAAATCAGTAACTATCAGTTCTTAACATGGCACATTGAATATTCAATTGATCCCGATAACTCGAGGCCCACTAACTCGAACTGTTTTTTGTTTTCCTTCACAGTTCGAGTTACCCGGGTTCTACTGTATACCATTTTTTCAGTTCTGGAATTAAAGTATAACTAGAATTATAGCCTGCTTGAAAATTTGTCAAGTTAATGCCTCTCGTGATTTTCAAGTGGAGAGCTAACTACTAGAATTTTTATTGTTCTATTACAGAGGTACCATCGGTGTGGAGAAGGTCGGAAGACACTCTTCTTTCTAATGCGATTAAAAATAAAAGACATCTGACTGATTTAAATTAGGTTCAGCTGACTATATCAGCCGGGATGGTTCTCCGCGCCAAAAAATCAATTTTGTGATTACATGACAACCAAACTAGCCCGGTTGGCTGGGATCCCGGTATCGAGATCACTGGCGTGCATACCACGATAAAAGTCGCCTCCACAAAGCGAACCGGCACAGCTCGTGTAATCCCCGAACCCTTGTAGCTGAGTTCGTCGTAGGTAAATAATTTTGCCGACACGTCCTTAAGTTACTCATTGATTGATTGATAAGTTGCAGTATCATTAAGCTGAAGAGAACCCGAAATAAATCAGACACTATAACGACCAGTAAGTCTGAAGTTATTTAAAAAAACGACTTACCTTTCCTAAACTTTTGCCCTTCAATGGATCTGTTTCTTCCGCTTTTCCCTTACAAAGTTTGTATATCGACAGAGCAGGAATAGAAAAAATATTAAATGGTACTGGAATGGGATGATAGTTTCGATACGTCTGGACTGCAATTGCTTTTTTGAAAAGCCATTCTTTTCTTGAATTATCCTAAAAGAAAATGATACAGAGAGTAAGAGGATATTTCTGGGATCTGGGATTTCGCCAAAATACAGTGTTGGATTCCTGAGACGATAACAGGAGACGGGATTTGATTGCTACCCGGGAGGATAAATATGCGCAAAAATGAGCACGAATGCGGGATTGGGAACGACGATTATATTTGGGATGGCTAGGACAGATACTCTGGATTCGGGATTTGTGTGAAAAAGGAGCGGGAATGCGGGGTCAAACCATTCAGTTTTGAAGCGGTTCAAAACACTCACCGCGCCCGTGTTTTATCAAGTCAAAAAATCATCTCGCTTCGCACTCGAATTGTTAACCTTGATAAACACTGCTTTTCAAACTGTTAAACAGATTAGGTATCTGATAAAATAAAAAAAAAGAAAGAAAAATAACCTCAAGTAACAGACAGTTTTTGACAGTTACCTGCACCCGCTGGTAAGTATTGGAAAGCAACGCGATTAGCATGTTGATCAGCATGATAAGGGTCAAAACAAGATAAGCAGCAAATAAAAGTTGAGCGAGGGCTTCTGAATTTGGATCAGTAGATTCAAGAGGACTCAAGCCTTCTGACAAATCAAGTAAAGACCAACCAAGGTGGGTAGCTATCTTCCACCAGCTAGAAATAATTTAAATAAAAGTAAAAAGAAACCAACAAGTATCATTATCATTATTTTGTCATACACAAACAAGTAAAAGCTAACCAAATAATGCCCCGACGTTTCGGCTACCTCATGACTCCATTATCAAGGAATGAGCTAATGAAAGAGAATTCGTGTAATAATAATAATCAATAAAACTATAAGCAAGACAAATACTTTAGCACGGATTGAATCTGTTTGCAGGTTCCGACCTGAAGCTCAATGTCAAAAGCACAGGGGTGGGTGGGATAGTTTTTTAACCGTCTAACTTTTGTTACTCTTGGCACCCTTGAGTTTCAGTGCGGGGGTTGTTTTGGCAAGTCAGGTCAGGGATCTTAGCGATTTGCTCTAGGTTTTCGCTTGGACATGCAAATTGAGAGAGCCTTGACATCAAAGCCAAGTCTGTAGCATATACCGGTAGCTACGTGTAAAGGAAAGAAGTGAGAGAACATTTATTTCAACATTGTGTAACACTTTTGATTCGGTTGGCCCGAAAAGCTACGAACTTTATTCGACGTTTTTAAGAGAACATTTTCACTAAAGTAGCGTTTAACCATACAAAGTCACTATACTGCGTGACAGGAAGCTCACACACATTTAGATTTTTATGCTCACATAACAATTGGTATACAGACCAAAATGTAAGGCATTCTATCCTGTTTCAAATCTAACTGGTAATTTCATTCGTTTTCATACGTTGACTTAATACGTATATAACGAAAATCCAAATTATGAAAGAAAACTATCCAGCCATGGGCATTTTTTTTCTTTAACCCATTCGCTCCTGGAGATTTTGCCGAAAGACGCGTTTTGAAGCTAGTCGAGTGGTTTTCTGGTCACTGTCGTGCTATAAAGAGCTAAAACTTCCACAAACCGGTTTACAGGTCGTACACTTCGCGGCCTTCTGATCCAGATGCAAAATATCAGCTTGCGAAGTTCGAGCATGCGCAGAAAGCAAAATTTCGCTTTCTCTCCTCCCTTCTTTTTTCGCTTTTCTTGCCTCATTTTTTTTCTCTTGCTGGGCATTTAGTAGGCTTCATTTTGGTGGGAAGAGCTTTGGGAAAGCTTTTAGGATCTTAGGATTAGGTGAAAGGAAAGGTAGGTGAGCAATGGAACAAGATTTTCATGGAGATTTTCAGGTCAATGTCACGTGGTTTTTTGCTTCTTTCTCCGGTGTCCTTGACTGAATTGTGCTCATTCTGGTATGGTTTGAAAGATCTTTTCACTCTGCACAAGTTGGCGAAGAAAGTTGTCCTTGACCGTTAAAACTGATGACGTCACAAAGGGTAGAAAGGACCTGGATCCGCACGGGCGGTTACGGGCGGTTCAGGGGCGAATGGGTTAAAGGAAGCAGTAATCAGTAACAACAACTCATGAATAGTCTTGACTTACCATTGTAATCCAGATTTCTGGCAAACCCTGCAATGAAAGAAAATATGTTTTAATCAGACCAGTTGTTTTATTTATCATTGTTTTTTTCCTAATCGACTTTGTATGCGAGCCTTTTGTCTCTTATAGCAGAGCCCTCGTCCTACTCAGTTAATTCACTTCTACAAGTAAGTTGATGTCGTTGAAATGTCACACAAACTAAAACGACAATCCTCCGTCAGCTTTCTTAATTTTTATACTCCAACCGTATCAAGGTCAATTAACAGCTGTCAAAATGCGGCAGATGCCGGCCGGTAGCCAATGACTGTGTTGTGGGCTTAGGTGCAAGACAGCATCATTTAAGCCGTCGATAAAACCCTGGACACGGAACATTTCAGAACATTCCGGGATATTAATTAATTTTAAAAAGCCAAAATAAAAAAAAAATGAAACTGTATCATTCATTGCTGCCGCGCAAGCGAGACAGAAGCGAGCGAGCAAGGCAGCAGACCTAATCTGTACAGGGACAAGAATTTTCGATTTCTACCCACGATGCCTCTGGATTTCTAACCACAATGCCTTGTACACCCATTGCTTTGCTATATCGACCTCCACGGGCGTTTCAGTGCTATAAGGGTTTGGACAAAACTATTCCCTAATTTCACTCGTCACCATTTGATTACACACACGAACTGAAATTTGTTCTAGTATACATTTTGGCTAGGTATCACACATACCAAGATGAGTTTCTTGCCTCTGAATTTGATCATTTTTTACCCATTTTAAAAGGTGCGTTTGATGGTAGTTTTTAAAAAAAGACATAAAAAATTCAAAATCGAGTTTATGATTTAAAACATACTGTGAATAAAAATTAAAGATATAATACTTTTAAAAGAAAATATTTCAGTTTTCTAGCTTTGTATATTGCCTCGGTACAGACACGATAAAGTAGGTCATTTTTACTGTAATTTTTTTATCAGGTAAAAACCGCTATTTTTCGCTTTTCCTCGATTTCTCTATAAATTTATAGATTCCTGAAAGTTGAAAATATTTTTTTCCAAGATAGTTCCCCAAAGGGGTTTTTCTGCAAATTATCAAAATGTTCCACTTTTTTACCCTGGCCAGCGATCCTCGAAATTTACAGTCACGGTCTGGAAGCCAGCATGGATCATGTTGTTCACCTAATTCATGGTTTTTTTTTTTTTTTTTGGCCGGAACGAAAAAGCTCTGTTGAACTAATAATAATAATAATAATAATAATACAAAACTTTATTCATATAGCCCAAGCCCGCCTAAGCAAACTGGGAGTAATAATAATAATAATAATGCTGACAATAATAATGCATGTGTGTGGACATGTCGAGAAAAGCAATTAAGGTGAAATGGACAGAACGAATGAACAGCGATTTATATTCTAGAGTGCACGAAAAAAACCAAGGAAATGGTATCTTCAAATAACTCTTCTTATTAGAAAAATGGAAGGAAGAAAGGTTATATAGAACTGATAAAGGATTTATGGGAGAAGAAAGGTTGTGGATACCTTGAGTTAAAGAGTGAAAACCTGAGAGATCAGGCCTCAAGATTGGAAAAAAAAACTGTAGAATCGTGCGAGGAACAACGGAAACTTCAGTTTAGCGGAGGGAAACAAGGGAGAATCTGAGTCCAGTGAAGGAGAGGTTTTTGAAGAAAATAGTCAATCTGCTTATCAAAACAATGTTCCCCGGCAAGCTGAAAATGCTAGTTTTGCAAACTCTGTGAACTTCGATTTGCACACGTTGGTGATTGATGCGGATGTGTTTCATCAAGCAAGTAATGAAGTTAAGCAAACTGCTTCGCCCCAGAGAACTCAAGATACAACACAGAGAGCGCAAAGCACAATTCAACCAAACCTACCCGATTACGAGGTTTTTCCCATTGAAATCGAGAACAAACCGTGGGGCAATATCAGTCACGAGAGCTTCTGTGATACTATTAATGGTGTTTACGATGAAATTGTCTATTTCAGATGAAATATTTTCAGTATATCATCGGGAGGAGCCGAAAAAGCCTTTATAGATGAGCTAACATTCTGGATAAAGCAGTTTAATTCGAATTCGGGTCTAAACTCCGTTACTTTGAAAGCTTTTATGGTGCTCCCAACCTTAAACCTACAAAAGTCGTCCGCTACTTGTAAAAGCAAGGAACATAGTGCAGCGATAGAACTAAGATTAAACCTGTGTTGGCAAGGAGATTTAGATCTTTTGCTAAAAGAAGTGAGATTCATCCAAGGTAGGTTTGTGAATTTGAAGAAGGCTAGGACAGTTGAGGACATATCCAAAGTTTTTGCGAAACTAGCTTTCCAAGGAAAGTTATCTGCAGCTATTAAGCTTTTGGATAGCGAGAGCTCAACGGGCTTACTTAACCTTACACCAGAAGTCCTAGAGGGTTGGCTTGATCGACGAGAAAATGATCTTTGATGCTGCAAAAAAAAAAAAAAAAAAAAAAAGGGGCTCAGCCGGGCCGTCGGGGATGGATGCTGAGTTATATCAAAGAATCCTTTGCTCTAAGAATTTTAAGGCTGAGGGCAACGTTTTGAGAGAGGAGGTAGCCGTTTTCACAAGAAATCTGTTAAAAATCGCTTACCATCCATCTTTGCTGGAAGGCTATACCTCTTGCAGACTAATCCCCTTGGCCAAAAACCCTGGAATACGACCTATTGGCATTGGTGAGGTCCTGAGGCGAATTATTGGAAAAACTATTGTTGGATTTTTTAAGGAAGAGACCAAAGAGGCAGCGGGCCCCCTTCGGGTTCGCGCAGGCCATAATGCAGACGCAGAGGCCGCGATACATGCCATGAGTCAAGTGTTTGTAGAGGAAGGAACAGATGGTATTTTACTGGTACATGCAAGCAGCGCCTTTAACCAAAGGAACAGATCCGTCGCCTTGCATAACATCCAGATAACCCGTAAGGAAATGTCAGTTTACATCATTAACACCTACAGAAGCCCCTTGAGGCTTTATTTGCAGCGGAGGTGATATATTATCACAGGAGGGTACGAGGCAGGGGGATCCCTTGGCCATCCCCTGGTACTTTGTCAATTCATCTATCATAATCCAGAGTTTAAGGCCAAGCACACCAGGTGTTAAACAAGTATGGCTGGCCGACGACTCTGCGGGGGTGGACAAATTGTGTCGTTGTATAACTGGTACAATCACCTGAGTCAGGAAGGAAAGAAGTATCGTTATCTAGTAAATGGATCAAAGAGCTGGCTGACTGTCAAGTCGGGCGTACTTACAGATGAGGAAAAAAGGGTGTTTGGAGATGAGGTCAATGTTACAACTGAAGGTCAGCGCCACTCCGGCATCGAATCTCAAGAGTTCAAAGATCAAAATTGTCGGGAAAAAATCCTTCGATGCAAAGGAGAACTCGAAGCACTATCTGAGATAGCAAGGAGCCAGCCTCATGCAGCCTTCACTGTTTTCTCGAAGGGTTACAAATCCAAGTCGTTTGAAGATTACGTTGACCCTATCCAAGAGGCGATCGATGATTTACTTCTCTCAACACTATTCGGTCAAACGGAACCCCTCCCTAGTGATCTGCCTCAGCTTGTTACTTTGACACCCGATCAAAGAGGGCTAGGCGTACCCGACTTACGGATTGAAGCTCCACAGCAGTTTGCTGTTTCTACGTTAATAACAGCACCACACGTAGATTCTACTACGTACTACCACACAGAGCAGGTTCATGGTCGCAGGCGAGAATTCCACGGAAAAGTTAAAAAGACAACATCAAGCCTTGAAAACTGCGCCGGTGAAATCGAGAATGGAAAGTATTGATTCCACTCTACCCTCGGATCTGCTGTGGTCAAAAGAAACATCCACAATCTTTAAGAAGCAGGAGGAGGAGAAAAAGCGGAAGTACCAACAGAGGGTGCTGGACGTTGAAATAGGATCCTTTACTCCCCTAGTTCTTGAAACCAACGGTGGGATGGGAGCCGACTGCAACTGCTTTCTCAAACGCCTAGCCGAGAAGCTCTCAGAAAAGAATTACATTGCGAGGCTGCAATACACGCTATGCATACTATATTTGATTCAGATGACACTGATGCCGTACTGCTTATCGACGCTTCTAATGCATTCAACGCACTCAACAGAGCAGCCGCACTGCACAACATCCGGATTCTGTGTCCTATAATAGCAATTTACGCTATTAATACCTACACTCAGCCAGTTCGGCTATTTGTTATTGGTGGGAAAGAGATCATTTCAGCAGAAGGAACAACACAGCGCGATCCGCTTGCTATGGGTCTATATGCCTTAAGCATCCAGCCTTTAATTACGAGTCTACAAGCAGCGTCCATTGTGAAGCAATGTTGGTTTGCAGATGATGCTAGTGCAGCTGGCTCCATTATGGAAATTAGGACGTGATGGGATGCCCTTAGCACCCTTGTTCCGGATTTTGGTTATTTTTCGAACGACAGGAAATGCTGGATCATCGCAAAACCAGCTAAGGAAGAAAGTGTCAGGGAAGCTTTTAAGGACACGACCATATTGCACAAATCATGACGTCACTTCCGGTTTAAGTTGCCGTCGCTCCGAAAACGTCTCCATCTTAAGTCCCCTAGTACAAGGGCAGAAACACCCTGGGGCGGCAATAGGATCAAGGGACTATTTAGAGGAATATGTTAGCGAAAAGGTGACCAATTGAACCAATGACTGAGCGCAAGTGTAATCAGCTAGATAGGAATATTTTAGCGCTGCCAGTTCGCTTGGGTGGCCTGGGCCTAGGAAACCCGTCCGTTCCTTCAAGCAAGGCGAGAATATGCTTCGTTCGTCAAAGTAACAAAGCCCCTTGTTGAACAAATTGTATCTCAGTCACATCAGTGACCTGAAGCCTCCCTCACAAAACTAGCACAACAGGAAGTAAGAAGTGAAAGATCAAAGGAACTCGAACACATGGCAGGGCGTATTAAGGAGATGGCACCAAGAAAGACTCAGCGAGCATTAGATCTGGCGACAGAAAAGGGATCATCAGCATGGCTAACAGTGCTTCCCCTCCAGGATTAAGGCTTTAACCTGAATAAGAGGGAATTCCGTGATGCCGTTAAACTACGCTAAGACTGGCCAGTGGAAGATATCCCCTCCACATTTTCCTGTGAGGAAGCCTTTACGGCAGATCACTCTATGATTTGCAGGAGGTATTACTCAACGCCACAACGAGCTAAGAGATCTCGAAGCTGAATTTCCGAGTATGGTGTGTAGCGATGTCGCGATCGAGCCAGTACTTCAAGACACGTCCGGCAAACATTTAAACAGACGATCTAACAAAGCTCAGGAAGCGAGGTTAGATATCCACGCACGTGGTTTCTGGGAGCGACATTGATCAGCATTCTTCGATATGAGGGTCTGTCACCCTAATGCTGTATCGTATAGGGACCCAGAGTCACACAAAATTTATCGTATCCATGAGAACGAGAAAAAGCGTCTCTACTGCAAGAGAGTCCTGGACATCGAGCATAGAAAATTTTTACACCTTTGGTCTTCACCACAACTGGCGGAATGGGAAGGAGAGCCTCATGTATCATAGCCGTTTAGCACAGCTGATTGCCAAAGAAAAAAAAGAAAAAAATCACCCTTGTTTTGCTAAATCATGTGTTTGTTGTGTTAATCAGAGGCCCCTTTTTAGATCAATTTTAGGTAAGAGTCGGTGTATTTCTAAACAACGAGACTGGTGTGGCTTTGAAAATTCATTTTCACTTGCCAAATACAGAATAAGGGCTTCTTTTCAACAATTTGGTTTGTTTATGGCCTGAATTATGCTCAAAATTCCATTTTGCATCACCTTAGAGGGACATGAAGCGATTGTTCCAAAAATTCAATAAATCATAATAAGCCAAATTTTTCTCAACTTCTATTGATAATTGGGTGACTAAAGTAAACAGTGGTGTAGGTATGGAAGTTATGCAAGAAGGCAGGTGAATATACTGAAATTTTGAAAAACGGCTATTTTGGGTTGTAATTTTAACATCAATTTTGGCCAAACTCTAGCCTCAGGCTCCTCTCTGTGCAATATCTTGAGGACAAAGTTGCATGCATGAACGGAAAGCTCTGTTATAGTAGAGTTCATGGTCAAATTCATTTGGCAGCACAATTTACCAGTGGGGTCTTATGGCAATTTCAAAATGCCCCCTGGAAGGCTGGATTTTTGGTGCTCAAAAGCGAAAAAATGAGCCCCCCCCCCCCTCCCCCCCGTAACTCCAAAACTAAAAGCCAGCTGAGAAGTAAGCCAAAGTGGCTTTTGAAATATCTCATCACACCCAACTTCTGTGCCAAGTTTCAGCCAAATCGGTTGACCACAACTTTTGGCCCCTGTAACACTTTCTCAGACAATGACACTTAATTTGAATAATGTTTGTTTAATGAAATGATTTTTTTGTAATCAAAACTAGATGTTTTGTTTTTAAACGAAAGGAATTGTAAATGGTGTTTTGACAAAATAGTTTTTTAAGTGAATTAATCGTAAATAAGATTTTAATAGTTAGCATTGTTATCAATAAAGTATGTTCCATTATTATTATTATTATTATTATTATTATTATTATTATCATTATTATTATAAACTATTTGGAACAAAACTCACGGTTGCTTTCCTGAGGTGCCTTCGCTTGCCATTGTCTTCTCGGTCACAAATACCTTAGTTATGGCACTTGCAAAGGCCAACGTCATTACTAAAAAGTGTAACACTACCAGAACTGCATCTCCGATGATGTGAAAAAATGCGATCTGTATGGTGCCAATGCCTTCAGGTTTCTCCAAAATGGATCCAAAAGCTCTAAACGTGAGAAGCATTGTGTTGAAGCCGTACAGATAACCAGCTATTGC